>JACN01010456.1:0-34735 GCA_000787155.1 Scartelaos histophorus | reverse complement strand
CAAGCTTGTGGCTGAATATTTAACACTCAGTACACCCACATATACATACAAGCACTAACTGTTTATTTCTCCTCCTGCTTAACTACCCCTTCCCTTTCCTCCTTTTGTTTATTTCTCCAAACTGTCACTCTTCCTAGCATTAAATTTCGCGGCCTTGTCCTCTCACCTAGACCAAACAGGAGGACTGTTTTCATTCTTGGGCTGAGTTTCTGATAGTGCCGGAGCCAAAGTAATAACGCAGAAGGGTCGCGGGGACTGGGGCTCAGCTCGGGGTCACTCGTACGCCCGCCCTGTCCATGCTACAGTGGCCAGATGATACTAGATTGCTTCTGTCTGGCCGTCCCCGATGCTATCTCTGAGGCTGTGTATCTGTAGTTATGGAGAAGTGACGCTCTCCTCTCCTTTTTCCTCGGCCGCTGATTTCAAAGACCAAAGGCGAGTGCTGAAATGGTGCGTGAGAGTGCGCTCCCCGAACAACAGCGAAATTGGGCAGAAGAATTTAACGGAGCTGAAGCAGGAAAGTAGATTAAAAACAGGTTTAGGCCGGTGTAATTGGACAGTAGTAATGATCAGCCAAACCCCGAAGTAGGTAGTTCAGATCTAGCTTGAAGCATAGGTTTTTATTGTGCCCTTAAGCAAGACACAGAATATAATTAATAAGAAGGGAGCCAATCCTTTTTGCCACGTAAACCGCTCTGTACCTGATTTTTACTGTTTGCAATAAAAGTTCACGGTTTGCAGTGGTTAAAGTTGCTCCTCACTTACCTTATGTTTTCAGAGGATCCTAATTATTCACCGGATTTGAGAGTTTTTGCCAAGTTTTGACGATAAACTTATTACCGACTAAGCTAATATGCACTTCCTGATTACCAGAGAATAAATGCTTTATGTTGGATGCAGACACCCCACACTGGACTTATTTTCACATAAAATTGTGTCCCTTTTATATAATAGTACTCAGTTGTCCACAAGTAGGTTTCTTCTGCTTTATTATGTACTGTATAAGATAAATAGTTCTTTTCTGTTTGGGCATTGATTGTGAATTGCTGCCCATATTGTGCTGTTTTCTGGTCTATGTTATAATGTTTGCTCATCAAAAACATACCTGGAGTTTGTTTAATTCACACATTTAATACACAAACTCTGCATATTTAGACTGATAATACAGGAAGGGCTCCACTATGTTTTTAAACTCTATACATCTAGACTAGAATCATCCTTACATAACACGGGAATTGCTTATCTCTACTGAATTTAAACTAAACGGAACCTGGTAACTTGGAACCAACCATTTCATGACAAAAGAAGACCAGACTAATATTAAAGGGTTACTCAGATGTGCTACAGAAACAAAACTCCAGCTATGTTTTTATGAGGATGCAGCACATTATAACATAAATATTTTTGCATTCACACCAAGAAAAAAAGACAGTATAAGATCTCACAGATTCTAGCCCTATGGCTCTTGTGACTAGCCTCTTGTCTTATTTGTCCCTATCTTAGTTGTGTCTCCCTCTCTTTAGCCTCTGATTAGAGAGACCAAAGCCAGGCATTGAAATGATGCGTGCGAGTGTGCTCCCCCGAACAACAGCCGAAATTGGACGGTGGAATTTGACGAAGCAGATGCAGGAAAACAGATGAAAGGGAAGCGCGCGGTGCATTAATTCCCCCGTGGAGGCTTTACTCTTTCTCCCTCTCTCTCTCTCTTTCTCTCTTTTGCAGCCTCCCCACACTCCCCCTCTCACTCCCCCTCTCAACACTCAGTTGCCTAAATTGCCTGGCGTACTCACCCACCTTTTCCAGAGCCTCTCCAGCCTCTCTCCTCTGTCTGCCCGTCTCTTGTGGGATGTGAAGGGGGCTCTCACTCTGCTCTTTATTTGCATGTGCTGCTGTAGAGGATTAGGCACATAAGGGTCTTAGACTGGCACAGTGAAGTGTCTACATTGTGCGTGTGCCTCTGTGTGTGTGTGTGTGTGTGTGTGTGTGTATACCTAAAGCTCGTGTCTATTCAATTAGAGAAGGGTACACACACGCCGACCACTTGTCCTTATCGCTCTCTCTCTCTCTCCATGTCAGCAGACAGCATCTCTTCTGGCCCAACCCCCCCTTTTGTTGTGGGCACTTTTAAATGTCATTATTGAACTTGAACACATGTCGCCTTTTTATCTCCATAGCTCAAACCAGATGCAGAAATAGTGAGGGGGGAAAGCAGAGTTTGTGGTCAATAAGACGGCATGAGATTTCTTTGACTAATTTAAAGAGTAACTCGGATTTGGGTTCAAACACGTTCACTCCTGGAGGTGATCTACGTCCGTATTGATTTCCTCTGCTGCCTGAGGGCCTTTGAGCATCTAATAATGTACTAGACATTTGGAGTCTGTATAATGTTACTTTCAGTTAAGTTATATTATTGGAAAATTGTCAGTTTATCTCAATATCCGCTGTGGCATGATGATAACATATTTTGAAGTATGATATATAGACGATAAATTATAATCTTGCAACTAATTTGTGCCACTGACACAATAAGTAGAATTAATTTAACCCTGAGAAGTTATTTATTAAACCCCTAAACTCAAATCTAATTGTAGAACAGGAAAAATAACAAAATGTTCCCCACTAGTACAAAGAAAAAAAAAAGAAATGTGAGTGTGAGTTTGTATGTGTGTGATATTTTGATATCTGATTCTTTTGGACAAATTCGCTGTATTAATTGTTTTTTCTACCGGTAATCCCACTGCTTTTTAGTGAACTGTTTTAAAGTCCTTCTCTAGACGGGTGTTGCGAATTAGCTTTGGCTATAAACACTGTGATATGTGCATCAAAGTGCTGAATTGTTAATATATGTTTGTGGTATCTGTCCCCAAAAAAATAAATTAATTAATAAATAAATTGTCTTTATATGTTCTGTTGTGACAAATATATTTAATACTTTTTACAAATAAACAACAATTTTTTATTTATTTTTTATTCCCTATTGTGTTTCAAAATGACTGTACTCACCTCTTTTTGTCTCTTTTTGTCAGATCTTTCCTGTGAAGGGTCCCGTGGAGGGGGGAACACTGCTGACCGTACAGGGCAAGAACCTGGGGCGGAGGGCGCAGGAGGTCACTGTTACTATTGGAGACGTGCCCTGCTTCCTCCAGACTTCACTCTACACCGTCTCTGAAGAGTAAGTGCAGCCATTTTGTTTAATACGACTAAAACATTTAGTATCTTGATTCATACATCTTGTGACTGCACACCAATTTTGTTGCTTATTTAGTGTAGTTTATGCAACACACATGACATATTCAGTGTTTTGACGATTGAAATGGCTGTTAATTTTGCACAAGTGGTGGTTTAACAACAAAAAAACAAAAAAATACTGTTGCTAAATTGTATTTGGTTCAATATATCATGTGCAATATATTAGTTATCACATGTATCACACAGATTTACAACCTTATTGGCAATGGATTCGTCCTGGCGATTTATGCCTGTCCGTCCATGGGAGTGAATGGATTCGTCCTGGCGATTTATGCCTGTCCGTCCATGGGAGTGGATCTCTCCTTCACTGTGGTTCTCCTCGAGGTTTCTCAAGGAGGGTCTAAGGACAGGAGATGCTGGGACAATTATCCATTTGCCTGCTTGTTGTTGGACATTCTGTATTTTTGAATTATTAATTAATTATTCATTATTATTATTTTTTTTTCTTATTCTGCTTCATTCTCTGACATCTCTGTTTGCTAATTTAACAATTTTGTGAAGCCCGCCGTGATAACAGTTATGATTTTGGGCTATACAAAAATAAATTGAATTGAATTGAATTGCATTGCCATATCATGATGATGATCATGAGGGACCCTGTGATTCCCAGCCTTATAATTTGCTAGTTTTTCATAAATGTTGAATGTTGAATATTACAAGTCATTCAGTATTAGCGCACAGTCTGTCCACTACACCAGTCAAATATAACATTATGGCCAACTACAGCTAAAGCAAATAACACTGATCAGGCCTGACCACGGCACCTGTGACTGTGTGGGCTATACTTTCATGGAGAGCAAGTGAACATTTTGTACTTGTGTTAGAATTTTCCAGAGTTAATGCCAGTTGTTAAATGTGTGCTCGTGCTTTACAGTCTGTTGTGTATAGGCCTGCGTGGTTGAGAGGTGGTCATCATAGGCTTAACTCATAATAAGAGATGACGCTTTTTCGCATGTTGACAGATTGGAAATATTCTCCTGCAACCTAGTCATTATTTAGCTGCTATGTAATTTGAATTAGATTTTAGAAATAGCACTTTGTCATGCCTCACCTACGATGGGTTTGGTGATGGTAAAATTTGGGGTTGCCACGGTAACGCTAGGCATGTTTGGTCAGGTAAGTAATCAGACCGAGGGAACAGACTTTTAGAAATAGTAATGGAAGAATTTGTCACAGTTAAACAAATGAATAGGTACATCCGAGACTAAATCAATTTTATTTAATAGGCTGAATAACCCAGTGTTCCACTTTGGAATACCTTATCAACTCAGAAAGGGAAGAAAATATGTCATTGGTATTCACTGTGAAAGGCTCAACGCCGCCTCTCAAAGTTATTTAATTACTTCTGATTATTTGGACTGATTGAATTTGGTCTATGAATATTAATACACAATAAACACAATGAACATTTCAATTAGTTTATTGTACCTAGAAGCTCAAGACTTGATTTTGGATCACATATTTTAATGCTAGGTCTAAGGCTATTCGCTTTTGGTCTTTGAGATTTCCATTTTAGAGCTTGTTCAACATCTGGACAGCAACTGGATGTGTGATCTCTCCTTGTTATTGTCAATGGCTGTAGTCTGTTTCTCCAAATATAAGCCTTGTAACTAGGGATGGTTTATCTAAAATGGTTTGCCTAAAATGTTTCAGTGTATGGCATTGCATTTATCTTTTTATGGGTGTTGCAGTTTCTTTAAAAATGCCTCAAAAATGCATTGTTAGTTTGAGCCGTGTTACTTCTCCACAAATCTAAACTAGTGGCATCATTTGTCTCAGTGAAGATGCACAAATTTAATGCCATATTGTGGTACTAACCAGGCCAAGCAACAACCCTCCACCAGAAATGTTAAATATTGCATCTTTACAATAAATTTAGTTCTTTCTTTGGATTGTAAGTTAAGTTTTAAGCCACGACAGCAAGACAAATATTGGAAAATGACCAACTGAGCCGCAGCAGCTTTTGCCACTAAAAGAAATGCATAAATAAATCATAATATCATAAATCTTCAAACAGCGCCTCACTTTTAGTAGGGTTATTTAAAGGTATATTGTGTTACTTTTCAGGTGAAGGGTGCACTGCCTGCTTGTCTCCATGGAGATATTACTGCTTGGCCTTGATTATAGCACAATGGAGACAGGTTAATTGTGAGATCTATGGAGAACCAAGTCTGCACATGGTAAAAAAAATCATGTTTTAAGTTAGTTTTGATCTATAAAACCTGCAATTGAATAAATGCAAGGGAGATATGTTTAATGCCCTACTGTGGGACATTCAAGGCAAAGAAATAACATCAATAACAGACAAAAAAGTAGCAGATCCTCTAGCTTAGAAGTTACACAGTGTACCTTTAAGACTAATTTGAAACACAGACTGATTTAATAAATGATTCCCCGTAGTTTTGGTCTTGGGAAGATTTCATACAAATGTCTCGACTAGTTCCTTGACACAGTTTTCTAATGAATCTCCTTAAAAAGTGTCTAATCAGATGGCTGCAGTTTATCAATAGGATCTGTCTCGAGCTGAATGTCACCCACTGAAATGTCAGCCTCTCCGGTGGGCTTTGGATTTTATGTATTCATGAGGCTAATTTTGCACAAAACACTATTATGCAGCACACTTCTGGTTTTAAATGACTCCATAGTAAAGGACCATTACACTGTCACCATGGAGACTACAGGACCCCGATGTGACACCAAAAACACAGATCTGTAAGTCTGAAACTAAACAATTATACAACTTTAGTGGGTAATGACTGGGTACTTTAACAC
This sequence comes from Scartelaos histophorus, assembly GCA_000787155.1. NCBI lineage: Eukaryota > Metazoa > Chordata > Actinopteri > Gobiiformes > Gobiidae > Scartelaos > Scartelaos histophorus. The sequence goes on along the minus strand of JACN01010456.1, from coordinate 28,714 downwards.
AATTTTGCTTTTTACTTTCCCTCTACTTGCATAATATTATTTTGACATAACAAAGCTCTTCCCTTCTTTGCATCAGGAGTGGGTACAGTGCGCAGCTTATCTCGTCTAGTTCCCCTGAAATCTTGCTTGCTCAGTCATGTCAGTTATTCATGCATTTCTTTATCTTTTGTGGGTCATAGTTGACTAGATCTATGCATTTATGGCGCCGGTATAGACGTTTGTGTTTGGCAGTTAGTTGTAGCATTGAAGAGATTTGTGTCAGTCTTGTCAGGAAAGGTCAAGGGTTTGATTCCCTCTTGGCTTATTTATTTTTTATTTAAAGACAGTGTAAGGAATCATGAAATGGGGTAGAAAGTGGTGTGAGACATTCAGTGAAGTTTCAGAGCTAAGATAGATTGCTAGACATCAAACCATAGGCATTCTAACGCACATAAAACATAATTATTTAACATATTCCAATCTATTACATGGCCCAATCAGAATGTTGAATGCTTATAATACTTTCACATTCTGTTTTAGCGTTTAACCATATGCATTTTTTCTTATAGAAAGAAAAATTGCACATGCACCTGAATCATAAAGAAATGGACTAAGGAAGTTTGACGTCACTCCTATCAAATACAAAAGGCTCGCAATTATGGGAGTGAATTTCCAGTTGAGTTCCATATCAGGAATAGGAATTAATTTACGGACAAAATAGTGAAATAAAAGCACCAGGTGGAGGAGCGGGTTAAAACCAACATTTTAAAACCAAAATGACAAACCTGAGAGCAAGGCCCGGTTTTTTTTTTTTTTTTTTTTTTTTTTTTTTGTGTGTGAAATCAATTGGAAACAAAATAGATGGAGCTGGAAGCGCCTCCATGAACACTTCCCTTTTGGAACTAGAGTTAGCTACGTCTATTTATGTGTACAATCTACCCTAATAAAGCATAACCTTAAGCTCCAGTTTGACTCCAGTTGCACCTCCCTGTCTGCTGCGTATCTATAACACCGCCTAAATGGTGTTGTTTATCTGGACCTGCTCCAGTGAAGCCCTTCATTGTGACTGTAGTCCGTGTTACTGACCCGGGTCCTATACCTGTCAGTGCGAGCGCTTCCCCCTGCAGCCCCACAGTCCAGAATCCCTCACGGCTCCAGGTCTGATCTCATCCCATGTCGTCACTCCCATCGGCTTTGTGGGCTGCTTGTTTTGACGGTTAAGTACACCCTTTTTGCAGCTGTAGTGGCATTGACAAATCACAACATATCAGGGCATTAGACACTGTCAGCAGGATTCACTCACTCTAAACAATATATCTGACCCATCTGTAATAGTAGCTTGTAATTTAAAGCCAAGTGCATTTGGGTGCATTCATTTACGCTATTTTTGTTAGTATAATAGAATTTTTAACACAAAATAATTGTATTTTCTTATTAAATATTATCATGTGGTCTTATGTTACATCTGGTAAAGAGCATTTCCATACTAAAACTAGGAATGTAAGAAAGTGATTGTGATACATCAATTCAAAATGCTTTCAAAATGATTTTTTAAATATGAATTTGTCATAAATTATTGTATTTTGTAATTAAAATTAAATCATATTTCATACAATCTTGTTCTCATGAAGGTGCACTTATATTATACGTATATTATCAGAAGGAATTACTGTTAAATCTCAATACATCATCCTTTGTTTTGTATCAGTATATCATTTTATATCATGCATATCATGATACATATACAGACTCACTAAAACTATTCAGAAAAGGTCACATTTTTTGAGTTTTTTGATTATTTATTGATACTTCAAAAATGTATCTGCTTTCAATACTAGTTTTCTTATTGTTCTATATCTATATACTGATACTCCTACACAGGTTCATAGTATTTTAGTGTGATTTTTTTTAGACTTCTACTTCATTAAATTTGTTTCCAAGTGACCGTACTTTCAAATGAAGTTGCACCTCATTTTTCATTTGTCCATTAGACTCTGTCAGCATGTCTTACTCACAAATACAATGTAGTCAGATTATTTATCCCCTGTCCATTGACTTGATTACATTTGATCCTATCTCCTCACCTTGACTGGAGTTAGACGTCAATTTAATCTACGCCACAGTATAAATTATCCTTAAATCTAATGCTCAATTAAGCCTTGTCCTGATAAATGGCTACGGGACAGAACGGCGGTGCTTGACAAAAACGTTCTCACATCTGAAAATGGCTCCTGCAGCAAAGACGCACTCACACCTGCCCATAATGCGACCTCATTTATCAGGGCTGTTGAGACAGGTGTGCCGCGGGGTCAGAGGTCACATCTGCGTGCCAAAAGGAAAATGTGTAGCGCTGCGGAGAGCACTAGCGGCTTCACTCGGTGTCAACATTTTAATTAATAGCTCACTCAGTCTAGGCACACCTCATTTACCGAAGTACTTCACTTGATATTTGGCTCAGGTCCTCGCGTTTTTTTTTTTCCTATTCATTTATCGTAGCTTCTGCAGACAAGTGTGCTCGCATACTTGATTGGTGATGATCCTAGTCTACTCCAGGGAAATGAGACATCTTTGATACTACTTTTACTCGTGTCATTGACTTGAGTCCATGTGAAAATGTGGTTTCACTCTGGTTGATTTTGCTGTTATAAAGACTTGGTTTAGTTCTGCTTCTTTTAGATCTGGTTTAGACCTAAGCTTTATTGATATTATTATTATTCAAGCTTTGTACTTAAAGGGCCCATATTGCACTATTTTCTGATCTGTTTTATAATGTTATTTTATCATCACAAACACCTGAATTTGTGTTTTGTGTTTCGTTTTTCTTTCTATTCTTCTCTCAAACAAAAACACTCTGTTGAACCTTGTGATGTCATTTGTTAATACAGGAAGTGCTCCACAGTGTTTTTAAACTCCTACACCTTCACTAGAATAATTTAGATCACCGGTCTCCAACCCCCGGGCCATGGACCGGTACCGGTCCGTGGGTCATTTGGTACCGCGCCGCACAGAAAAATTTGAAAAACGACCCAATTCTCTGTTACATCCGTCTATGTCACTCTTGACGCAGGACAAGCCGCTCTTCTCGGTCATGTGATAGGTCACAGCTAAAATGAAACCCAGGAGCAGCAAAATGAGTAAAAAACAAACGTCTTTGGAAAGTTTTTTTGCAAAGGGGAAAAGGCCCAGCCAGGAGACAGAAGAGGAGCCTACGACTTCCAAGAAAAAGAAAACTACATTTAATAGACAATATCAGGAGTCCTACTTAAAATACGGATTTATCCCAACATGAGATTCCCACTGCACCGAGATGCTCTGCAGAATATGCGGAGAGGACGTTACTCACATTGTTACGTGATTACGTGATTCGTGTTTATTATTATGTTTAGAAAATACCACAGTTTTCATGCAGCTCATATCATATTATTTTGTTGTATTTATCCACCACACCTTAAACGCCGGTCCGTAAAAATATTGTCTGACATTAAACCGGTCCGTGGGGCAAAAAAGGTTGGGGACCGCTGATTTAGATGATTTCAGCCAGTCTATATTGAACAAAATTTAAAAGGTGGCTGTTAACTTGAAAGCTTCCACTACATGACATCACAAGGTGGAATAGAGCGTTTTGAGCTTTGGAGATGAACCAGGGTTACTTCAAACACATGTGAATGAAACAAAACACAACTCCAGGTCTGTTTTTGAGGAAGTAATAACATTATAACATGGTTTAAAGCTTGCAAGAATCTATTTGGTGTAATATAGGCAGCACTAGTTATAAAAGCAGTAGCAGTAGTGTTTGTAGTAGTAATAGTAGTAGTTGTTTTAGTAGTAGTAGCAGGCTAGATATTGAAAAGTGCCTCTACTTTATGGTAATAGAAATACAATTTATCCACACTACGCTTTTTTAGAATAGGTTTTTGTCTCTTTTTTAATATATTCAATTGCGGTTGCAGACAGGTGGTCCCATTTTTGATTGGCGATGATCCTTGGAGAAATAAGTCGACATCTTTGGTAATAGTCCAAATATCATTTTAATGCAGAAAACCACAACAGAGGAGTGCTGAGAGACTGGGTGGGTTTGGGGTCAGTTAGGGCCAGGCTGCTCCTACTGGGACTCTGGATGTCCTTTGACTGAAATCATATCGCATTAACATCACAGACATGCACTCGCTGTGAACTGAGCTACAGGCCGGGCTCGTTATAGCATTCATACAGATAGGCTTTTGTTCTACCCTTCTCGTTTGTAGCATGAAAAAGAACAATTATTTCCACATATCAGCGATCTCCATTAATTTAATTGACCATCCATAATCTTATTCCTTGAAATTGAACTTTAGCACATTATTTTCCTAAAAACCAACTTAAGGAGCTGCTATTTTCAGACAGTCATTACTGGTAAAATGTCGAGATTTACAGTACATATTGTTTGTTGTACTAAATACCTCTAATTAGTGACCCATGTTTTGTTCGTGATCATAATTGGTACAATGACATTAAAGTAGTGGCTCCATGCGGCTACTAAATTTGAGGTATTATGCTGTTTCCTCATGAAAAACAAACCTGGAGTTGTATTTTGTTTCATTCACAGATATTTAACATACAAATCCTTCTCTCAAACAAAAAACATACTCTTCCACCTTAATGCCATGTGGTAATGCAGTACAGGAAGTGCTCCACAACTTTTTTTATTTTTATTTATTTATTTATTTATTTATTTTTAATCAAGTATCACAAACATTTATGGCATGTCAGTACAAAAAAACTGTATCAAAGGATGCTGAAACAGCAGCAGCAGATAACAAAAGAAAATAATAAGTTAAATTAAAATAACAGTAAAATAAAAAGTGAGGGGTTAATTTAAAATCTTAATTAAAACAGATACATAAGTTTCTGGGCATTCTTATTCTCCATTAGACTCAAAGATTTGAAATATAGTTTAAGGTTATTTAACAGGCCATTTAGGTGGGGCTTCACCTTTAGGAATTTACAGTTATTAATAAAATGTTTTGCAATCGAAATTAATACATTTATGAAGAAATCTAAATTTTTATCCATCAAAATTAATCTAATTTTAATATCAGTCCATTTTAAGGGTTGTATGATTATATTTTTGGTTGACAACTAGTTATGCTTTCACATGTGCACACTCAAAGAAAAGATGTTCCACAGATTCAATATCATTTTCACAGAAAACACAAGCATTTGTATCCCAGTTAAAACGAATATGGAGAAAGTGGTTGGAAGGATAAATTTTATTCATTATTTTAAAAGTCACTTCTTTCGCTTTATGCGGGATAGGGAGTGCTCCACAACTTGGAACAGAGCACTTTGAGCTTCAGAGATGTAAGCAGACTAATAATAAAAGGTTACTTAAACATGTTTGAATGAAGCAAAACATAACTCCAGGTATGTTTTTGGTGAGGTGAACATTATGTCTTAAACCTCACAAGAATCCATTTTGTGTAATATAGGACCTTTAACAGAAAATCTTTGCTTGAATCATCAGCATTCGATCCCACGACATGTTGTGAAATATCAACGTGTCTTTATGCTGGTCCTTAGCGATATAAATGAAAGCTGAAGAATGTTGAAAGGGCATCTGATGTAAAAATCACCATTCAAATCGCCGCGGGCTTGGAGGCAGCTGGCTCACTGAAGTGACAGAAAAGAAAATCCAAAAGGACAGTAGATTAAAAATTCCATGTTTGTAATCAAAAAGGTTAATAATATAATCTACATGTGCCTTGTAAATAAATGATTAGCCCCACAGACTAAATATGAGGTGGGTGTAATTTGTAATATAATGGTATGACAGGCTGAATCCATTGTAATGATACATGCTCTTATTTCTCTCTCCCCTCAGGCTCATATTCCTCCATTTTGTTTTCATTGCTAAATCAGAGCTGGAAATGGGGCTATTTTTCCAAACAGGTGTGACTGTGCCCTCATACCCTGCACCGGACAGCAGTGTAATTTGAGGGGTGACATTCTTCTACCTGCTGCTTTTATAATTACCATGCAGACTATTCTCCACTGCTATCCACAGACAGGTTTAATCACAGCTTTGTAGCAGTTGTTTCTATTTTAAATTAAAGTTGTATTCCAGTTGGATTCATGCTGCAATACTGGGACAGAAAGAGATGGCAAGACCCTGGTGTCAAATGAGGCATAATTATATAAATATAAATGTAAAAATATGAATAATAAATATATATTGAAATATATTAATACAAATATATCTTGGCTATATACAAGCGGTTGCAAAGAGAAACAGTGCAGAGATTAAATTGTGATATTGTGACATAGGGTTATTTGTAGGACTGAGCTGCATTTACATTTTTTTAATACTCACTTTGATCCATCATAATTTTAAAATCAGTTCTTTTTTATCTTAGCAATAACAAATAAACCTGCTTTCAATATTAAAGTGCATATGACAGATTAATATAGTTTGTAATTCTTACTTAGTTTGGTTGGATAGTACTTGTGGTAAATTTGTATCATCATACATATATATTTGTCAAATCAAAACTATTGGACTTTGGCCCAGTTGGAGGGGCTGGGCCTAACCATGGTACGGTTACTCATGTTGCTCACGCCGATTTTATTATATGAGCCCAGTGTTACTTATAGAAGGAAAACAGTGAATAAAGTCCACTCTTAAACACACGGTGAATCCACAGTGACCTTCTATAAGGATTGTGGACGGTGACAAAAGTTTTGCAGCCTCTCGTCTCCGGCTGTCTTCACTCCTCTGTGCTGTTTTTGCGAGCCCTTCCTTCCTTAGCCCTAAACACAACCCTAATCGTAGATTTAACCCTACCCCTAACCTAATCTTAACCTAAAGTTTTAAAAAGGGGCCTTTGCCACCGAGTCACATGGTCTATCCAATATGACTGACTTTCTGTTGGTTGCCTAGCAACAGTGTAATATACTTTTTTGTTCCAATTCCCATGATGCATCTGTGTACCAAATTTGGTTAGTCTACGGCAAAGTTTGTGTCGGGTGAATTTGACATTGTGCATGATGTCAAGTGCGCCCTACGTTTTTGGGGTGAGCGAGTACAATTAGACCACTGTCAGGCCACGGGCGATGCCAGTCTGTGCCACGTCAGCGTTCACCAGTGAGTGACGTGAGTACCAGTGTGTTGGGAAAGGGGGGAGCTCTTTGCGCTCTGTTTGCGTGTGTTTCACACCCGCAGCGCACTGCTGAACAATCACAATAGGCCCTACGCCAAGTTGCCACTCGGGCCTAATAATGTAAAATTTTAGACCTCCTGAAATAAGCAGTACAGACTTTTGTTTATCATAGCCATTTAGAACAAAATAGTATTATTAACACTTACAAATGACTGAATCTCGATTTTGATCTCATGTAATTTCCCAGCTGTAATAATAATAATAATTACATGCTTGGAAGCTGATCAGATGTGAGTCTACTCAAGTGTTGTTATTCTATGGTAACAATACTTTTCCCATCTCCCTCCCTGCAAAGCTAATTTCAGTCTAAGCATATAATTAAAATACACACCACAGTTACTTTGGTGGTCTCTCACTGACCTCCAGTTAAACACAGTGTGTCCCTCCAGCTCTCTTATCACCGCCTCCTCCCACATTAAAACCGGGCTCCTATGCTTATGTAAATTCTGCCACAATCCCCTCTGTCAATCACAGTATCGCCGGCAGAGAAAGTAGAACCCAACACCTGACTAAATAAAGCCGAGGTGTGGAGCTGCACGTGGATCATGTGATAAAGGTTGTTCAGCCCCTCTGGTAGCTCTGAACTGTAGATCTCTCTCTCCTCCTTTGTCTCAGCCCGGTGTCATTATAGTGGGACATTCCCAATAGACCCGTGCACCGTGCACCAATGACAGGAGTCTTAATAAGAGCCTGAGGTGAGAGCACAGCCTAATCTCCTCTGTGCCCAATCGCAGCTGGTGTGAGGCCCTTTGAACTTTACATCTCCTAATATCTGGTGTCGTGCTTTATTGGATCCAAGATGTAAATGTAATACACTTTGATGAATTAGCTTATAAGAAGAATTCCCCGTGATTAATTAGGAGTCTTTGTTTAGCAGTCTGGAGGAGGATGGGTTTGCTCCGCCCACCACCCAGGGAGGGATGGCATTTTATAGATGAAAATTTCACATGACTAATTATTCATGAGTTTCAATTTCCTGCTATATGCAACTTTTTTTCCTCTATTCAAAACTTAGACTTAGACAAACTTCATTGGTCCAATTATTTGGACACAGTAGCTCACAATATATTATAATAGCAAAGAGCAACAATATAAATGGCAAAATACATTCAAAATAAGTAGTAAAAGTAGTGTCAAAAGTGTCAAATAAGGTGTAATTATACAATTGCATATGTACAGGTAAAAATAAAATATTGATTTGTATTTTTTTTTATTAATTACTATAGCAATGGTCCAAATTTTTCACCATTCTGAAACTCATGGATAGTTTCAATAGTTTTTTATTGTCAATATTTTTCTTTGATCAAAAAGCTCCCTTCTGAAAACTCATTTCAATGCTTTATGTCAGATGCTCTTCTAAATATTCACTTAATTTATCCAGGCATGGGGTTAGCTCAAAGTGTGGCTTGTAGCTCACTCATTCATAAGTGTGTGTGTTTTAAGCTATAGAAAGCACGCTCATTGTTTCATTCAACCTTCAAAATGTCCGAGAACATTAAACTTAGATATTTTTCTTTGGTGAAAACAATGCGACTCAAAAGCATGTTTAAAACTCTGTGAAAATTGAAATTATTCTTCACGCACTCCAAATACATTACACTTCACACGTATAATCAAAGGGACCATTGTAGTGGAGAACGTCTTTACATACTGTTTCATCATTTTTCTTCTTTGTTCGAACAGGGAGCTTCAACCAATATGGGCCCAGAGAAGAATGACAAATATATTTAGAATAGGTGTAAGTCTGGATTTGTTCACTGGTGACAGTAATGAGGCAATACAAAAGTTGACTTGAAAATGCGTGTTATCCCTTAAAACTGTGGTATCTACGAGATGGTTACAGATGTGAACTTGACTCCTGAACGAGCTGGGGAATCTCTCCATGACACAGAATAGAGAATTTGGCTTTTCATTATTGCTTGTAATCATTTCCATCTGCGGTGTAGTAATAAAAGTATACATCTGACGTCGTTTTTAACCTGCAATACTATTTTAATGAAATCCTAATTACATATCATTTTCACCAATAAGTATATGATAATAAAAGCATGTTGTTTTTACAGATGCACAATCCAGCTTTTTTGCTTCCAATACTGATGCCGATACTATATCTTTAAGTATGGCTCTAGTGCAGAGACTGAAAGCAGCATCTATATCCGTGAAACGAAAATTAAAAAGTCAAAACTGATCCACGTGTTATGTAGTTGTTATTAATTTCTTAAGTCACAGATTCAGTACATTTTTCAGTATCCTCAATCAATGCTTGAATTTCTACAAAATGTGTTCTTTTGGCTGTAATATTCCACATTATGGCATAAAGCAGATCCATCTTCAGGTTCCAAAATGTGATATTCTTTATGAGTTTACTGTCATTAATCGATTAATTATCCGTTGTTATATACTCCTCAGATGCTGTGTTACTAATGACACTTCTCATGTTCCTCTTTTCTTTCCTCAGACTGGTATGTGTCACTAACTCATCCCGTGGTGAGATGACAGAGTTAGTCCAAGTCGAGGTGAACCAAAGCAAGGTGGGGACCTCCAGGGAGACCTTCTCATATCTAGTAAGTATCCTGAAGACATTTATCTCTCTGTCTTTTGTCCCCCCCGTCGTCTCTCCTCTACATTCCTTCTTTTCTCTCTTGTTCCTATTCCCCACTGGGACCTCCTTCCCCAGCGGTGTGGCTTGAGTGCTAACAGATGCATTTTATGATTCTGGGGTATGCAAAGTGTGTGGGAATCTTCAAACAGACATGTGCAATGAAACTCAGCACTGATGTCATTCCACTGCCAGCAAAAACAAATATGGCCTGTGTTTGAGTGTTCGGCGCTCCCTGGTAAAGAAAAAGCATTTGGTGCTGGGGCTGCAAAGTATTAGACAAATAAGTAATGTGTGATTGGTGGGTTTAATACTAAGATAACAACAATAATCTGTGGTATTTTGGTTTTCCGAACTGGAACATTCATATTTAAGTAAAAGGGGTGAACAAAAATAAACTCAAGACCACAAATATGTCAAGCTAATATACTACGTCCCATTAAAACCAATATAACACTAGAACTAGACCAAAACATAACCACAGAAGGACAATGACGACTCTGGTGTAGGAATAACTCAATAAATCAGGAATAATTCAACCGATCTTATCCCAAAAACAAAACTCACTTAACTAAGCAAGGTTTAATTAAGCCAGGACTAAGTAATGCATACGTTAATTTCCCTTGTTTGAAGAAGATAGTAGAGGGTCCACCACCTGCTTGACTCTGTGCAGATGTTTTTTTCATGGAATGTTCTACAATATGGCATTTAATTGAACTATCTCCATGGAGAGAAGCACATCACCAGACAAGTTACAGGTCAGATCTGTGGAGAAGTGGGCGAGCTCACAGCTCAGGTCTGAGAAAATAAAAACACTTTTAAATGAATAAATACAAGATATTTTTAATCCAATAATGCCATACTGTGGAACATCCGAGGCAAAGATAAGCAGATGGTGAACCCTCCATCAGAAAAGTTACACAGTGCACCATTAACGGAGACAAAACAAATACTAAACCAGCACCAGGGCCTGGGCCAGTTCTAGAGCGATCCAGAAACTGTGCCTGATGGAAGACAATAGGACTACTGTGGATTTTTCTGTTGTCTTGGCGAGCTCGGCTGGCCACTTGTGTGCTAATTGACCCTGACCCAGACAGTCTCCCACTGGATTAAGAGAATGCAGCCTTGGAAATACCCACATAAAAAGTGCTTTGATACAGTAACTTTGTTGACAATAGGTTGTTCATAACGCAGTACTGGAGAGGCCGATCATGTCAGCTGCTTTTGAGAGAGAGAGAAAGGATCTGCAGACGTTCTGAGTCATTCCTCTGAGAAATCACCCCAATCTCCAAACCATCGATAGTGAAGGATAAAAGTGGATCAAGAGCAACACAAACAGGGCTGTGCTGCTGTGGGAACCCCTCCCGGGCAAACATACATATTCACCTTTGAGATCTGTACAGTGAAAGAGTCTGTTCAAAATGAACTTTAAGCAGCTTTTTGACTTGAATTGGTGGAAACCATCTGGAATTTTATTTTGAAGCTTCAAACATGTTTAACTATGAATTAAACACTGGTGTTAGTGAGATTGAAAAATATGCAGTGTACTTTGTAATACTTTGAAAATGCATTCAGAATACTGAATACCCAGATTAAAATGCACATAGTTACATATTCTGATACATGGTCCAGTGAGAGTACTACATTCTGAATACTTGGAATACTTTTACATTGAGATGCGTTGTATCATAGTGTAAAAAATATGACATATAATTACAAACAGCCTTATTTTTGTTGCACTGTTAATCATGCATTCATTTATGTCCGATTAGAGATGAAAAATCACACATGAATACACTGCAAGATCTGTGTTTCTTTTTTTCTCACTAATATTGTGCAGTTCAAAACCAAGATTACATGATTAAATACTGCCATGTATTCCCTTTTGTTTAGAAAAGTAACTGTATCATGAAGATCACGAAATGAAAAAGTAACTGTATCAGAACACAGCTGCTCATAATTAGTATTCAGAATGTGTATTTTTGGTACATGTATCCAGTTACTTCCCAACACTGAACATATGTGCACTATAAGAGCCATAGTAAGCGTGTTGTTCTCTTGAATGGGGAAATACTTGTAGAAAATAGATTTGTAGACAGGATATGTGCTCTCTTTATTGCACCTCCTTCCTTGAGCCATGGTCCGGAAACATCTGCCTCCTCACAGCCACACACAATGGCCCGTCTCCTCGGAGGAAGTGGATCCTGTCAGTAAGGATAAGGGCTTTCCCTGGAGGAGGCTGGGGTAGAGAACCAGGGCAGGGCCAAGAATGCTGATGCCAAGAACTACCAAGACGAATAGTGATCTTCATCGGACCTTAGGGGGCACTGTTAGGGTGTGTTTGTGCAGTTGTTCTCAGAGCACCCCTACTGAAAATATTTGGCTCTACAACTATCATCTGTCATGTTTAATTGACTAAACAGAAGAACAGAAACTCAAGACTAAATCAAAACTAAAAGAAGCAATATCAAAGGAAAAACAAGCTACTTGTGAGTTTAAGGCATGTTGGAATGTTGTTATCATCAAAAACATACCCAGAATTGCATTTCATTCACATATATTTGAGTAACTCTTCATTATTTGGGCTGAAATTATCTAAATGATTCTAGTGAAGGTCTATGGAGTTTAAAAGCATAGTGGAAAACCTTCTGTATTACCATGTATGTTTGTGATGAGGATGCAGCATTTTAACATAGATCAGAAAATAGTGTAGTATAGGCCTTTCAATAAAGCAAGAACATTTTTTTTCTGAGTAAGACTGTACTATCCATGAGTACTCAGACCAGGTCAGTGAACTTGCTGACGTGAGTTCTGATGGTGAGGTTGGCTGATATAAAGTAATGGTGCGATCGCTCACACACGTGCAAACCCACGATACTGAATTCTGCCTTATACTGTGCAGACAATTCTATTTACCCTGTTCCTCTGCTTCCTTTTCATTATTGTACCATGCGCTTATTTTAAATCTTAATTCAGGACCACATTTCACAAATAGGAAGGACTCAAAGCAAACCCAAAATAGGTCTCATTCTTCATTGTTGTTTTAGTGTTGAAAAATGATGATGATGCAGCCTTTGGTCCTCAGAGCTCATGACATAATCGGGGCACAGGGGACATAGGGCCCTCCACAAACATACATGAGAACTCTATGGATTACCAGGATTAAGCAGAGGACTAAGCAGTACATTTAACTACAAAAGAGTACTTGAAATCTGCGTATTACCAGAACCCGTATCACATACTGAGAAGTACTATAACAGTGTATAGAGAATATTCTATGACCCTGTAACATGTATGTAATGTAACTCAGCTGTCCTCCTCACTCTGGCCCATAGACCAGTTGGCTTCAGTAACGCTTCACCATACTGCAGCGTGGGCCGTCTTCACAGTTTTCTTCACTAATTTACTGTTGTAGTCAGCAACTGTCGGAGCCAATCTATGTTAGGAAAAACCTCAAACAATTTCACTTTGTGCCAAGAAAAAACATCAGAAATATCAGCCCCTGTCATGTATCATTTTAATATAATGCGTTTTTCCCCCTTCCAGGCCCCAAAGCTGGAGTCCATGTACCCAGTGAAAGGCTCTCGAGCTGGGGGCACCAGAGTGACCATCAGAGGAGAACATCTGGACATCGGCTCTGAAGTTCGAGTCACAGTCAACAACACAGAGGAGTGCATCATCACAAAGTGAGCCCATTATAAACTGTCTGATTATAAATAATCTTTATTTGATGTTAAGCTGTTTTTGTTTGATTGTAAAGGCTTGTAGTGTGTGATTGGCCCATCAAGCTAAAGATTTAGTACTAACAGTAGATAGGATGTCAGATGCAATGCCATTATGCCTTGGTTCATGTGTTATATGTCTGTGATTACTGGACCTGTTGAAACATAAAACTGGCAGACTGTTCAAAGACTGTTGGCACACCAGCATTTAGCACTTCCAGACATCACAAGATCTGTGGCTGAGATGTTTATTCCTTTTTGCAGGAAAACAGATGATACCATTGAGTGCACCATGCCTCCAGCCCTGCAGCCACACACAGACGCTGCTCTGGTGTGTGTGGAGTTTGAGAATGTGGCGTGTCAGTTAGAGGGCGTCAGCACCATGTACACCTACGAGAAAAACCCCACTATCAGCGCCATCCACCCCACCAAGAGCTACCTCAGGTACCCATTTTAGACTTGAGGTCCTCTCACAAATTACTACACTGGTGAGAACATTTAAGTCCTATATTATGCAAAGGTCATGCTATAAAGTTGTTATCTCATCAAAAACCTGGAGTTGTGTTTTGTTTCATTCACACATGTTTGAGTGGTCAAGGATTATTGGACTACCTACATTCCCAAAACTCAAAATGCTCTGTTCCACCTTCTGATGTCATGACGTGGTAGATTTAAATTTAACAGCTGCCTTGACCTTTAGTTCAGAGATTGGCAATTCCAATGTGTGTTTTCAGAGAGAGAGAGAAGAGCTCAGTCTAATTATACAGGATTTGTGTGTTAAATGTGTGAATGAAACAAAACACAACTACAGATTAGGTAACAACATTATAGCACAGATCAGACAATATAGTAATATGGTCCATTTAATCCTTCTTTGCTATTAACACGTTTCTATGTGTGCTACAGTATGTTGTTGGAAATGTAATTTATTATACTGACACTGAAATTCACAGCTAAAATGGACGCTGAAGAAAGCAGAAGCAGAACTATATAAAATCTGTAATTGGACACAAACAGACCCGTGCGGTGTTCTAGTACTTTTGGTCACCATTGTAGTTTGTTACTGCAGTATATCAGTCTTTTTATGGCATGTCTATTGTACGTGAGTCCTTGTGATGACATGTGTTAGGCTTTTCTCTATGCACAGGCTGTTTTGCATTATTATCAGCTCCTCTTTCTTTCACCGTGCTCCAAAGCATTTGCATATCTGTGTGTGCAATTGTCACATTTTAGTCCTGGAGCAGATTTGACTGTCTCTATCTCTCTGATGTGTCCCAGTGGTGGCAGGACCATCACCGTCACAGGCCAGGGGTTTGATCTGGTGCAGAGTGTCTCCATGCAGGTGCTGGACATCGGAACATCAGTGAGTAATTATTTCAATGGTAAAGGGGAACTGGAAGGGGATTTTATACACTATATGAAAGAACGGACCTTTTTCACATTTTTTTCATTATAGTGGATTATTACACGAAGTCAGTGGGGAAAATGCCTTGACGACATTAAACTTCTGAGCAAGACGGGGTTTAAAGACCTTTTTTAGACTTATATTAGAACCACTTCTGCAGTAAATATTTTGTCATCTAATCCAAAAAGACAATAGCTTTGACTATGAGGCAGTCTATGTTTGAAAATTAAGATGGAACAACAGCCAAACTAAAAGTAGAAAATGTGTAGTCCTGCTCTAATAGTTCTGGCTGTAAATACTAAATGTGTTTAAAGATGTACTATGTGGCTTTTCTGGAATATAATCTGTCGTTTGCTTGTCTTCATGGAAATGTTATTGCTGTGCTTGACCTATTGCCCAGCATAGCATTAAACATATATATTGCATTTATTCCATTATGAGTAAAGCCTAATATGCATCTCCATGGAGACAAGCATGTGGGAAAACTCTTCACCAGAAAAGTTACATATTACACTTTTAAATTTCCCATATTATGCTAAATAGATTTTGTGTTTAATTAAGTAGTTTCATGTCAACATATATGAAAAAGTATTTTGTTCATTTCAGTCATCCTAATATGACTGAACTGCTCTTTCAGGTATGCACCGTCCTCTCCACCTCCCTTATCACCTGCCCATCACCGGCCGCGCTCCAGTCCCGCCGGACCGATGTGCAGTTCTACCTGAACGGAGTGCTCTACACAGGGGACAGTCCTGCTCCGTCTGACAGCGGCGAGGGGGTGGACGAGGAGGAGGAAGAGGAGGAAGAGGAGAGTGATGTTCTTAAAGGTCGCTTCCTGTTGGAGTACGTGGAGGACCCGCAGTTCTTCACAGCCAACAAGGAGAAGCTGATTAAACACCACCCCGGAGAGCCGCTGACACTCATCATTAATGTGAGTGGGACCAGGGACACACAGTTCATATGAGCGCCAGGCCACTCACTGAGATGAGAACTCCTGCACAGATTCACCTTAGGAAATAGTCTGCTGGTTTGTCTTTATTAAGAGAACATAGGATTAGTATTCAAAATGCTTCAGCTCAAGTTAAACTATTAAGCTATTATGCAACTTTTGTCGATATTATAGAAATAGATTATTCAGTTATGTTGTCCTAAAAAAATGACATAATGCAACAAAAATAATCACTATAACAAAATGTCCATATCTAAAACATAGGTCTAACCAAGTCTAAACAAAGACTAAACCTAGATCACTTAGAAAACTACATAATATTTTACCATTACAATATTTTAAGTGCTTTTAAGTCCAAAACCTTCTCTGTGGAGATGTTGCTGTGCCTGGATTGTTCCATAAAGACAAAACAACATCTGATAGTGAGAACAAGAGCTTAATGCCACACTTTGAAACATTCAAGGTACATTAACAGACAAGTAAGTGATGGACTTAAAGGTGCACCCCGTAACATTTGCCTGTTTCCATGGGAGATAAGCACTACATTACAATTCAGATCTATGGAGAGACGCTTCTATTCACAGAAGGAATTATTGTATTTCTGAGCAACAGAAACACCTGTGATGAATAAATGCTAGATGTATATTTTTAATGTTATACCATGGAACATTCCAAGCAAAGCATCATCTCCATGGAGACAAGCAGGTAGCACACCCTCTACCAGAAAAGTTGCACAGTGCAGCTTTAACTTGTTTAACTTGTTTTCCTGTTCAAACTCCTGTAATTCTTCCACTGTGGACATCATCAATATTTTAATCTGAGCAGCAGATGAATTGTTGTTGATATTGATGTGCGCCTGTGTAATCACTCTAATCTACTGAACCTAATCCACAAACATCCATACGGCTATTTTTAGACCTCCAAAGACATTTCCTCCGGACCATGTCAGAAGGAGACGCCTAATTAGCTGCGTTGTATGTAACACAAAGTTATAAATGAGCTGAGGCCTTTGCACAGACGGTTATCGCGGTGTAGTAGTTGTTAAACACATTCAAACATTATGTACTATATAATTAGAGTGTGGAAAAGCAGAAACGAATTCATGATATGTTCTCAGTTGGCATTTGAGTCCTGCTTTATTCCTGGTTTAACAGTTCTGTTCTTGAATAGAAATTTAGAACAGTGATTTAGGGTTGATCCTAAAGCTGCACTGCACAACTTTTTCCATGGAGATGTTAAGGATTTGCCTGGAATTCAATTCAATTCAATTTCTCTTTATTGTCACATGTGCATATACGTACAAGATATACAGCACAGATGAAATTGCTGTCCTCTCCCGCATCAGTGCAAACATTTAAAAACATTTAAAAAAGAAGAGAAAATGTGCAAACGACAAGAAAAAAAAAGAAAAGTGCACCAAGTAAACATTAAGTAACATTCAAATATAGACAAAACAAAACAGAAACATTCGAATGTTTCATGGTGTGACTTTAAACAGATCCATTGAGCATTAGTTAGTTTAGGGTTGGGTTATTGGTGTTTCTAATGCTCAAAAATACACAGCTCGGAAGTGTAATGTAGCCTAGTGCTGTAACCTGCTTGTCTCATGAAAACTTTTGGGGAATTTGGGAATTCATCATTTTTTTAGAACCACAGCCAGTCCTTTTTCAGTAGAAGTATGTGGGCTTGGTTTGCACTGATACTGATGCTGGTATCGAATATCGGCACCAATATAAAAATGAAGCAGGTATTGGTTTTGTCCTAGAATGATTCATAGTGTTTGATAATGAGCTTTTATTCATATTCAGATGTTATTTGAAGGATAAATAACAAGTGCATAACATAACTGGATCACTTGTGTAATAAGTTAACTGTGTTTTAAGGAAATAAGTGAGATTTTTCATATTTGCTAGTAGTTTGTTAGAAAATAAAAGTATCAATATAGGTATCAAAAGTGAAAAAGCAGCATCAGTGCATCCCTAGACTTTGGAGGAAGAAATTTGACTGTTTACTGTAGTGAAAGTTGTGATTAATCTATATGAGCAAAAGCGTATTGGATTTCCTCGCTCTAACTTTATTTTGAGTAATTCCTGATTAAATGGAAGAGAAAAGAAGAGTGAGGAAAACCTGTATTAACTTAAAATGTGTGAATAATCAATATGATGAATATTACAAGCCAGATTCAATGATGCGTAAAGCTCTCGCCACATTTGAATAACTACGAGACTAAACAATGTATCTATCACAGTTTAACACCTATATTTTCTTTTTTTCTGCTGTGAATATTGTATCTTGTATGCAAATCCTTTCAGATTACAATTCTCTCTCTACACATAGGCAATTTTGCACATTTGTTCCGACCATTTGCGGTTCGCACCTACTTCTCCTTTAAATCCATTGTGTTTCCATGTTCACGGGCAGCTCTGTCACAAAGCCAATAGCCCCCACTGTGAGCAGCCAGACGAGACTCTCTGCGTTTCTTTATTCATATTCACATAAACCAGAGGCACATACACCACATCAAAGGCTGCGGCGTCTCAAAATGTGTTGTTTTCGGTCGGGGGTCCGCGGGGGGGGGCTCAAGGGGGACGACAGCTCAAAGGGTGGTCTGTGTTCATGCGTTTTGGCTGATCTAAGCACCTGTCTGTGCACATTTGTCACCCTTTAGGAGCTGCTGGCTGTGAAACTGTGTAGGACATGCAGACGGGGAAGTGCAAACAAGCTGTGGTTTGCTCAGACGCACTACAAGGTCGCTACGCTAGTGTTTTTGCGAGGAAGTGGATTTAGATTTGAACTTTTTAAGGGTTTGTGGGTGGTAGAAATGTTCAAGACTCATAAAGCAACTTACGACTGTAGGCAGGATACTGGACATTTTCTAATTCTGTGCTGTTTTAACTTTTTGCTTAACAATTTTGACATCCAAACACCTATCTGACCATAGCAAATACACTATATGATCAACGTAACTTTCTATAACATGTCTAATCTTTTCAGTTAGACAAAAAAGCAACTATTCTGCTATTTCCTGTTTTTCTTTCACGATGGTGGTTTTTACTTTTTCCAGACCTGGAGGAGGTGTTGCGTGATTCATGATTGGGAAAGCATTTGAAGTTTTAGAATCAAACTCATGACTCTTATTTGCCCTAATGATTTTTGTCTTTTTGACCTTTCCTTTTCTGCGGTTGCAACAGATTTAAATTTCCTCGGTAGTGAGTCCAATGTCCTTCCTTACAGAATATTTCCATTTATCCAGGACTTTGTTTTGACCAAATAACAGCTTTTATCATAATCCATTCACCCATTTACCATTTACATTTGAGGCACTGGAAGGAATGTATATGAACTAGGATATTATTAAATTATTAAAGATTCTATATTACACAAAATTGACTCTTGTGAGCTTTGTCAGAATGTTGTTATTTCCTCAAAAACATACTTAGATTTGTTTTTTGTTTCATTCACACATGTTTGAGTAACAATTTATTATTAGTTTCTCTACATCTCAAGTGCTGCAAATGCTCTGCTCCACATTGTGATGTCACATAGTGGTAACTTGTACTTTTTGTCTAGTAGAGATCGGCAATTCCAGGGCTGAAATGATCCAAATGATTCTTGTGTGAGTTTAAATATACTATTACTATTATTACACATTAGCTCACACATCACATTAAATACAATAATAATAAGGTGTCAAAAAATGGGAAAATTACACAAATGGATATGTGCAAGTACAGATAAAATATAGAAATATATACAGAACAAACAAGATTATTATTATTATTATTATCTAATTTATTATTAGTCTTTGCTGACTTATTGAATTCCTAATGTGATGTTTCTGATGTTATAATTGGCACATTCAGCCTCTGTCAAGTTAATCCTCAATAACTCTAATTTAATCATTATTTATTTTACTATATGTTTCAATTTTTTGTTTTGTTTTTGAGTATATTTTAAAAGACTACACAAGAAAACAAAATGAGTAATGGGTGTGATAAAAAGGTGCAACACAAGTGAAATGAAATCTTAAAGGGTTTTTATGATTTCATTTTTTGCACCAACTTTTATTTATTTTCATGTAATATATTTCCCCCAACAACACCTTACGGCACAGGCTGTTTTGAGTTTAAATAGACAGTGGAGCATTTCCTTACCACATGACATCACAAGGTGGAAAGTATTTTGTGTTTTAGAGAAAAACACAAAGATATTATGAGTGAATGAAACAAAAATAAAACTCCAGCAATGTTTTGAATGAGGAAACAACATAACAGATCCGAATAGATTTGCATCTTATATATTATCATCTTCCTAAAAAATCGCCGACGTCACTTTTTGCCTAAGTTTACTTTGCCATAATTGATGCTATAATTTCGAATTTTGGGGGGAGTTTTTTGTGTTTCCTGAAAAACCTGAAAAAATTACGATTAAATGGCGATTATTTTAGGAAGGTGTTGATATGCTGAAGTTAACACAATAGCTAAATCTCATCTTTTGTCCTGAGATTCAACTCCCACAACCTCCTAATCTCTAACTTCTCTTAACTTCCTTAAAGCCGCATTGTTTAACTTTTCTGGTGTCCGTCAAATGCTTTTCTTGTTGAAGATGTTATTGCTTTGTCTGGAAAGCTTCACATTATGGTATTAAACCTTTTTATCTTTATGGAGACCAAGTTACAGGTCAGATCTGAGCTATAAAACCACCTGTAACTGAATAAATCTAAAGGTTTTCACGTCAAACTGCGAAACTTTCCAGGTAGAGCGATGACACGTCCATAGTTACAAGCAGGTGATGCTCCCCCAACCAGAATGTTACATAGTGCACCTTTAAATTTCATCATCCTAAGCTTGAACTCACAACTCAGTAACCGCTGCTGTGTTGTCTTTTGCTGCCCTTAAAAAATACTCAACACCAAATAACGTGTCTCTTCTTTTTTATTTTTGCATATGTCAGTGCGGTGTTTGAGTTGTGGGGCTGTTGACAGAGGCCCGGGGGGTGGACTCCTGCAGTAGGGACAGGACACGGCCCTGAGGGTGCAATCAAAGCACGGAAGCACAGTGGGAATAAACAGACCCAAACACACACACATGCACACACACACACACATTCCACGCCTCGCATTTGTTATGTTGAAAGGAAATTAGAATTACATACAGCTTACCTCATACTATTGCAATTCATTTCCCCTCTTTAGCTGGCAACCGAAACAAAGTCGGCACAAAGTTTTAATGGGATAAATCTGGACACGCTGCGGAGTCCAAATGGCTTCACAAACACAATCATTCAACTAACGAACAACACCCCGGGTCAGTCAATCTTATTAGGCATGAAAAACAGTCCGGCGATGACAGACATTTCTAATATAAACTTGTTAAGCTGTTTATAGGCACACTTCCTGGTTTGAGTTTGTGTTGCCGTTGTGTTTGTATTTACGACTTTGAATTTCCATGTTTAAGTTATCGCGTGTTTAGTTTAGCACATTTGGATAGCAGAACCATTATGAAGTAAATGACTATCTAAATAAATATAGTCGACTTATTTAGAGGAAGATTGTCGCAGTGTTTGTGGTTTACAAATAGTTAGAGTAGAATAAAATTGGGATCAGCTGACAGAATGATATTTTTCAAAGATTTGTTAGTAAATGTCTAGCTTTGAAGAGTGTATTTATTCATTGAACTGGTGGGAAAATAAGATCCGGATACTTGTATTTTGTAGAAAGCTTTATGTCAGACAACTAAAAACTATAACCTTCATATTCGTATAGGGGGAAATTCTTTTAAAATTGCACAAACATGGTCGATTTGTTTCCATTATAGTGAATAGGTCCAGACAGACTCATGATTTGGAGCCAGCGCCTGCTACTATGGGCCTAAGGCAGTGTGCACAACAATGTATTTAGTCCAAGACAGATTTACACGGTGTTAGCCAAGCATTCGCTCCAAATATGGTCATCATGTTTCCTTTAGATATTAAGGACTTTAGCAGTGTTGTGTGGTTTGGATATGAGACAGAGTTGGAGTCATATCTTGTGAAAAGGCCCTGAGAATGTTATTTTGGGCAGCAGCGGCGATGACTGTCAGTGGGTTTGTTTGGAGAAATTTCCCCGGTCATGTGAGAGCGACTCAGAGGGAATGTTTGCTGCTTTAAGCTGAACTCGAGCCCAAACCGGCGCAGATACAGCAGGTTTGTCCAGGCCCGCATTAGCCAGGCTGCGAAAAGGGACACGTGTGAATAAAATGCATCTGATAACATCTACTAATATACTAGAGAAACTTTATTGATCCACAAGAGAAATTATTTGGACACAATATGGAAACTGTTGAGAGTATTGAATCTAAATGGCCTTGAGTGAATGTTTATATGTGTTTCTGCTAGTCGTGCAAACAGGTGGTCAGTGTTAGACTTAGACAAACTTTACGCATCCATAAGGGAAATTATTGCACATACTTAGCTCACACATCACATTAAATACAATAATAATAAGGTGTCAAAAATTGGGAAAATTACACAAATGGATATGTGCAAGTACAGATAAAATATAGAAATATATACAGAACAAACAAGATTGTCTTTTATACCTCAAGATCTTCTTATCTAAATTATTATTAGTCTTTGCTGACTTATTGAATTCCTAATGTTACGTTTCTGATGTTATAATTGGCACATTCAGCCTCTGTCAAGTTAATCCTCCATAACTCTAATTTAATCATTATTTATTTTAGTATATGTTTAAATTTTTTTGTCTTGTTTTTTGAGTATATTTTAAAAGACTACGCAAGAAAACAAAATGAGTAATGGGTGTGATAAAAAGGTGCAACACAAGTGAAATGAAATCTTAAAGGGTTTTTATGATTTCATTTTTTGCACCAACTTTTATTTATTTTCATGTAATATATTTCCCCCAACAACACCTTACGGCACAGGCTGTGTCGGGAGTTATAACATCACTTGGAGGTTGCTTTTGCACATTGCTTTTGCTTTTGCGGTACTTTTACTTGAGTTTTTCGGTTTCTCTGTCTGTGTGCATTTGTCAGTTGACCTGCCCGTGACCGCCTGACACTTTTTGTTTTGCTGTCCTTGTTTTTGGCACAGAAAGGGCCCAACGATCTGGAGCTGGTACCGGAGGAGTACTCGGTGATGATTGGCTCATATCCCTGTAACATCAGCTTTCATAATGACCAGCTGTTCCACTGCACCATCAACGAACTGCTCAGCACCAGCGAGAGCGAGTTACCTGTCACCGTAAGTATGCAGACTTCTCAAATACCACATCGCTAAAGACACGCCTTTTTCATTATACATTATTATAATATAAATCATTCAATGTTCATTTTAAGATCAGGTTTTTTGCTTAGTCCTGGTCTTGAAGTTTACTCAGTGCTTCCCTGACTGTAAAGGTTTTAGGTTCAACAACTATAAATGATGGAAAACCACGTTTGACTTGTTTCTACGACTGACTGAAACAAATGGTAGTTAGTATTAGTGCTCCAGATAAATTGTGACATTATTAAATCAAAATGGCAAAGTAGATAATGCATGATTTTGCAGAAATAATACACTTAAGTCATGTTTGTATTCGCTTTATCTAAAAGACTTCACTCACCATATTTCAACCTTTATTACAAAAAAAAAATCTATTCAATCTCTAATTACTCTACTACTCGACTAGTTAAATTAGAGATTGAATAGATTTTTTTTAATAAAGGTTGAAATATGGTGAGTACTAGTCGACTAATTAAAAAAAAAAAAGTTTGATGAAGCCCTGGTGGGTTCCCCGATATTTCAAAATTACGTTTATTTTTCTTTTCCAGAACTTTTGCAGAAAGTTAAGTGATCTGCAATGTATTTGTTTTGTACGTCAGATGCCCTTCCCACCATCAAACAAACACTGAGGTGCAATATTTCAGTAGAGCATAATGGCCGTATACATTATGTCAGAGGGGAATTGAACTCTCCAATTAGTGAGCAAACAACCTCATCTCCGGTGCATTTGTTGCCTAAACACATCCACTCTATATGCCCACTTTAAATAATCTCTTAGTATGAGATTCTCCATATCGGTGTAACATTTCTACGCTAAACTGACATGACCTGTCTTGTGGGATCTATAAATAATCAAATTCTTTCTTTTGGTCTTGATCCGGTCCTGGTCTAGTCTTGTGGTCTTACAGGGGTCCTGATTAATATGACTCGGACTACCTCACTCACAATGTGCACTTTATGAAGCCCCTTGTTGGAAATATTCACAAATTGACCCTGGTAATTTAAGCAAAACCTCGGCTTGTCTCTCAGCGCCAGTCCAGACATTTGGTCAGAAACCTCACCATCTGCAGAGCTCATTCAAACAGCCCTCGTAGGTCTATGCATATTCAATGATGCGTGTGTCCCTCTTTCTATGCATTATAAATGATTTGTAGTGGTAGAGCATGAGTCAGCACTTAGCCGAGTGGTGATTCATCATGAGCGCCACAATGCCACAGACGAACAGTCAAATGTTTACCTAATACATTCATCAGCCTGGTTTCTTCAATGGCAGTCTCACCTATCACACAGATGGTACTATCACGAAGGGAATACTCACTTCAGAAGCTTCTAAATTGTAATTAATGCTCCCAATTAAAGCCCTAATGTGTTGCTTTGTCTTTTTGAGCAAATATAGTTGTATTGGAATGAAATTATTGCAGACAGCTGAGCAACCATGATAAATGACTGATTAAAAACAAGAGGTAGAAGTAATTGCTTAGTTGAAAACGTGTCTTTAAAAATTGAACTTTCCACAAGTGATATTATCAGACAGGGTGCAAATTACTAAGAGTGGTGCTATTCATTATATTTCATTAGTGGTTATTAGTTTGATTCATCTAAGCTTGTCGTATTGTTTTAGATAATGACATTTTGGTTGCATAACTGTATTTTAATTTGTTTAAAAAAAAAACAAAACAAAAAAACAATGATCCTGAATACTGAGAAAACACTTCCATTCATCCCTTTTGTTACACAGCATTATGTTTAAACACTTAAATATGCTGTGGCGCAGTTGATAAAATCCACTGATCCGAAGGTTGGCGGTTCGATTCCCACTCTTGACATAAAACATAAAACGGATTGGTTGAATTTGCAAATCCACCGGCCCACAGGTTGGCGGTGTGATTCCAGCTCCCTCAGAAAAATGCTCACCCCAGTGTCTGTGTACACTGGTGTATGTGTGTGTGTGTGTGTGTGTGTGTGTGTGTGTGTGTGTGTGTGTGTGTGTGTGTGTGTGTATGGGTTTCTTGATGTAGAGCGCTTTGAGTGCCTTGAAGGTGCAAAAGCGTTGTATAAAAATGTGACCATTTACCATTTACATAACATTATGGTAATTTTATATGTTAAGCGCTGCATTTAACTTTGATGCTAGTAATGCTATATAAACACAGGCACTCATTATGTACAAGTAGCCAACTGAGAGCCAAAATTATCTTGATTATTCCAAATATGGTAATCACAGATGTGCTACGGTCTGTTTAGCTTGTAGCACCATTCTTTCAAAGCCCAGCCTTATTGAACACCAAGAAGACATATTAATAGATTTATTGGAGGTTGCATTATACAGCACATGCATGAGGAAGCAGTAGTAGCATACAAGGCAATTACAATATTACTCAAAGCAGAGTGACATTGATTCTTCCCGCTTCTCATATGCTTTTACATTGGCAAGGTCAAACCATCTATTAGAGAAGACATCGATTTCATGCATCCTAACTTTGATAATTCACACAATCTCATATAACACAAAGTCCTTTCCGTATACCCCGTGTACCGGATGCAGTTGTCCATTCAAGTGACTTTTTATTAGTCGAGACGCATTCATCTATATTTAAATAAGAGTACCTCTCTGGAGCTGGAAACACATGTTCGCCACTTTATGTGCAAGTCCACTGACTTGTAACTACTTTAGAAAGCCTTCTCCTTTTAGACTCCAAAATAGCAGGAAAGCTTTTACACCGTTATTTTTATGGTTCGTACCTGAAGCTGCATCTACTCCTCCATCTTACCCTTTTATGACCACTGCCAAATACATGCAGGGAATTAGCACTGACTTAAACTACCCTGTCAACAGTATGTGCTGTAACTAGTAATGGAGAAACTAATATATAACTGCCCTGTAAATGTAAAATGTCTTATTTTGGTGGGTATTGGTGACCATAGGGATTGGTAAAGTACACTATTATATTAAACGTGCTCGGTCTGCTAGTACTCAAAGTCAAAGTACAGTAGTAGTAGTTGTAGTGGTGGTACTAGGGAGGGTAGTAGAAATATCAGTTGTAGTAATAGTAGTATAGTGCAAGTACAATAAGTAAGTAATAGTAGTAGTCGCAGTAAGAGTAATATGGTTCTGGTTAGATGTTATGACCAATAAAATTAATGTTTTAGCAATTTTTCACACAGTTTATTATGAGAAAAAAAGATAGTAATAATATTAGTAGTTGTAGTAATAGTAGCTGTAATATAGCTGGTAGTTCTAGTTAATACAATATACTATGTTGGGTCAAATACATTTTATGAACCTCACTTTTGAATTAATATTTTAGTTTCTGTTACTATTAATACTCCAATAAGTTTGTTGAGTAGAGGTTTTGAGTATAGATCATATAACAGTATATGGCTGCGGCGGGCCTTTCCAGTCACTGAGGATGTTTTCCAAGTGCATGAGCGCATAAAGATATAGTGCATGTATATTTGCCTTTCAATAAATGCATTGAGCCGACGCATAGCTCATGGCCATTTGTTTCCTTGCTTACTCTGTGTTTGCCACATCTATTTATACGCAGTGCCATGTTTGTGCTGGTCTCTGAAGTGATCCAAGGAGAGGAAGTGGTGTTTTTTTAACTAAAGAGAAACAGGAACTGGGAACAATGGCATTTTCCCCTCCATTACACACACTTTTCAAGGCTTGTCTATCGTTTTGGCAATACAATTAAATAAATGCCTGGAACCAGAATAACAGAAAAGAATCAAACGTTGGATCTGTAAAGTCTCAGGTGGACCTATAGTTGTAGTAAAACTCAAAATTGTAGTTTAATAGTGGTACATATAGTATAATGTAAGTAAGTAAGTAAGTAGTAGTAAAAGTACTATTAAAAGTAAAGAAGAATTAGAAAGATTTTGTCTTCTAAAGCCATAATGCAGCCGACTTGTACAATGTTACTTGGAGTAGTTAGACAGCAGTCCTTCCAGATTTCTTATCATATCATACCTCAGATAAGAAATAATGAAACAGGAACTAAGCACAATGGCATGCGCTTTGTAAGGCTGTTTTCTGTTCTTTTTGGAATGTAAATACGCAAAGGAACAAGAACATTTTAAGGAATAAAGAAATTGTTGCAAGCATTGTTTAAAGGGTCTGTATTACATATCATATATATGTAATACAGGAGTCGTGTTTTTTTTCATTCACACTTTTTTAACGCACAAATCCTGCATATTTAGGCTGAGTTCTTCTCTCAAACAACAAACAATTTGTTCCACCTTGTGATGTCATGTGGTAATATAGGAAGTGCTCTACTTAGTTTTTAAACTACATGCACCTTCACTAGATTCATTTAGATAATTTCAGCCCTGGAGGTGCCGATCTCTGCTAATAAAAGGTAAAATGTAGCTGTTAACTTAAAAACTACCACTACATGACATCACAAGGTGGAACAGAGCATTTTGTGCTTTGCAGCCCAGTAATACAGGATTATTTAAACATATATGATACAAATCACAGCTCCAGATACGTTTTTGTGGAGGTAACACCATTATAACATGACTTAAAGCTCACAAGAGTCGATTTTGCGTAATATAGGACCTTTAAATGAATGACTCTAAGCTGATACACGTCGTCTCATTATAAAATCATTACATAACAAGACACTATATTCCTGTATGAACTCATTAAATAGGGGCAGTAACATGCACACCTGCTCTACAAGCCATTCCACTTTTTAACATTTTGGTAAATATATTAAATGGAAGTAGAAAGAGCCCAAATGAAAGAGGAGTGGAGCCTAGTGAGGCCACTGCAGCTTCTCCCTCTGAGTCGGACCAATGTAAAGAGGGATTTGGTTTGAGGATTGGGGGCTTTTCATCTCCGTCTTTTTCATGAAGTTGGGATTGGGGAAGGCGCTGCTGTGGTGGTGGTGCTGCACAGAGGCCCTGCTGACTAATCAGAAGGGGAAGCGCCCGTCCTTTTCTCAACACATCTGGGTTACTCTGAACTGTGTGGCTCTTCTTGCTCATTCGACGCACAAGGCCATTTTTCAAACCCTCCTGCTGGATGCTTTTTTTCATTTTTTTCTTTTTTTTTTGTAAGCGTGCCTGCACCTGCGTCCATTAAAATTTATGTGTGTGTAGAAACCATGCACTTGTTTCTATTAAGACCTGCCTATATTATGCTGCACGCAATCCTTTCTACTAGGACTACAACGTCTTCTAAATGTAACCACTAAATCATGCTTTAGAAGATGAGTTTAATAAATGCTCGGTGTCTGTTCATAGATCCAGGTGGGGAACTTCCGCCACACCATCGCCAAAGTGCAGCAGGGAGGGAGCGAGCTGGCTATTGTGGTGTCCATTGTGGTCTGCTGCGTTTTGCTTTTGCTGTGCACTGTGGGTAAGTTATCTTCACACAACAGCTAAAAGGGGGCTAGCCATCCACACAAGTCAGGCTTACATGGGATCATCGTTTGTGTCTTTTAAGTGAATAAAACTTGAGACAGTATTGAATCTAAATGGCCCCCAGTGAATAAATATGGCTATGAATGCTTATATATGTTTCTGCCTGCCATCCAACCTGGTGATCAGATTTAAACTTATACCCAGACAAACTTTATTGATCCACAT
>KN499346.1:0-24925 GCA_000787155.1 Scartelaos histophorus | reverse complement strand
CACATGTCCATTTTCCCCTCTCTAAACCCAGATTCCCTCTCTCCCTAACTTGAATGCCCTCCCTCTGTCTGGTCTCTGTTCTCTCTAATCTGAATCTTGCCTCCCTCTTCTTGCCCTCCCTCTGTCGACACCCTCCTCTGCTAACCTGGATGCCCTACCTGTCCACAGTACACTGGAGCTCTGACGTACGATGGCGTAGGTATCATGGCGGCTGCGTTCCAGTATCTTCGTAAACAGCGGATCGACATCTCTCGTCGCGGCAATGCTGGGGAGTGCCTCGCCAACCCACCGTCGCCGTGGGGGCAGGGCATTGACATCCAGAGGGCGCTGCAGCAGGTCTGTGGACAAATGAGCTCTGTCAGAGATACAGTGAACACAGTACTGCAGTGACCTGACACTAGGGATCTTCTACATGCATCTTTATGTTGGAATGTTCAGTGCTTACAGTAGTGACACAACGTACACATTAACTGAGAGTCAAAGAAATTGAAAGAAAATGTAAAATGGTTATAAGCAACACATTTTCAGGAGCCTGTGATCAATACAAGCATTCGTGCTCCTGTTTAGGTGAGAGTGACTTACTGAAAAACTGTTAAAAATAGAAAAAATAGACTTTGTGGATTCTTTCTGCAGACCTGCGCCTCACCCGAGTCTGTGCCCACAGACGTCAGAGGTCAGTGTAACACAGTGGACTGATTTAAAGACTTTCTAAGTCTGTGGAACCCTCACCTGCAAACGGTGCACACCTGCTCTCAGTGACCATAGACCTGTAGTATTGTTGGTATTGAGCAAACAAAGTGAATTTAGTGATAATGTTCCTGAATGAGAATTGGGTCACATGTTCTGAGAAAAAGCCTGAGAACTGTGTGAACTGATGAGAAATGTTCCAAATGATGTGATCTGTGCCTCTGTTCAGAGATACATGTTTGATAAAGTTTCACAAAGTTTCAAATGTGCTAAAATGAAAAACAAAACAGGCTTTAATCATCTCTTGCGGTGTTGTTTCGTTATTGCTCTGTGGTGGCCTCAGGTGCAGATGGAGGGTCTGTCCGGGCACATCCAGTTTGATGAGCGCGGGCACAGAACCAACTACAGTCTGTCCGTGATGGAACTGAGCCATGTGGGGCCCAGGAAGGTGAGACACTGCTCAAGAGTCCACGTACTGTAAAAAAATAAATAAATAAATAAAAAGCTACAAAAAGATACTGATACATGATGTTGATTTTTTTTTTTTTTTTTTTTGCAAATGGCTCAGCCCCATGTGATTGTGCTGTGTTCTAGATCGGATACTGGAATGCAAAAAAGGGATACGTCAACACGGCCAACTACAGGTCTGTGGTGGAGGACTACTTCTACGGATTGCCCAACCGCACCTACGTCGTGACTACGATTTTGGTGAGAAATGTGCCCATGTGCACATGTTTACCGATGTTCTGCCGGGATTATTAAAACGATAGATCACATCGACAGCTCTGCCTAAAAAAAATCTAACCATATTTTGTAATTTAAAGAATCCATATTATGCTGTTTGCTGATTTATGTTATAATGGTACTTTCCCATCAAATACCTGGTTTTTCATTCACATGTTTAACACACTAATCCTACATATTTAGAGAGTTCTCTCAAAACAGGAAACACTCCATGTTGTGATGTCATGTGGTAATGATTTCAGATCTGGCAGTGCCAGTCTCTACTGAACTAAAGTTAAAATATAGCTGTTAACTTGAAAACTGCCACTTCATGGAGATTTTAATGTCATATTACAGCATTATAATTGTGCTCACACTGTATTGTAGAGTAATTTGAAGTTATGCCTAGAGGTGCAGAGCAAACATTCTAACCCTATTTTAACCAAATCCTAACCTTAACCATAACTCACGCACAGGGAGGGCATCTGACACACAGGGAGGGCATCTGACAGACAGGGAGGGCATCTGACACACAGGGAGGGCATCTGACAGACAGGGAGGGCATCTGACACACTGGTCTCTTTGCAGGAGGCTCCGTACATGATGCTGAAGAAGAACCATGAGCAGTTTGTTGGGAATGACCGCTACGAGGGATACTGTGCTGAGCTGGCGTCGGAAATCGCCAAACACGTGGGATTTTCATACCGATTGGAGCTGGTAGGAGATGGAAAGTACGGAGCCAGGGATGCTGAGACCAAGATGTGGAACGGGATGGTGGGAGAGCTGGTGTACGGGGTGAGCAAAACAAGCGCTCCCAAAACAAAACACGGTCATTGTAGTCCTGGTTTAGTTCTTGTTTAGTCATGGTTTACCGGTAGTCCTGGTTAAGTCCCAATTTAGTCCTGATTTTAGTTCTGCTTTTGGCCAACTGTGGCGTTTGCATAGTAGGATTCATAAATTCGCTAGAAGTATAATACCCCCTCTTTACCCATCCCCACCCTCCTGTAGCAGGCAGACGTGGCCGTGGCTCCTCTCACCATCACGCTGGTCCGAGAGCAGGTCATAGACTTCACCAAACCGTTCATGTCTCTGGGGATCTCCATCATGATTAAGAAACCCACCAAGTCCAAGCCCGGCGTCTTCTCCTTCCTCGACCCTCTGGCCTACGAGATCTGGATGTGCATCGTGTTCGCCTACATCGGAGTCAGCGTCGTGCTCTTTCTGGTCAGAAACTGCCCTGATCTAGTGATACAGGGACATCATGCTGGGGATTATTCATGCATGTCTAAATCAAATTTAAATCAAATCAAATATATATAGAGCACATTTAAAACAGCCAAAGCTTACGTGCCAAACAACAACAATAATACAGCAATATACTATTAGTGTGTATATATGAAGAAACAGCACAGTGCATTTACATGCACATCAATATTTGACTTATTAGCCTTATCCCAGTTATGTCAGTATTCTGGATATGACGTTTAATGCACTCAGAGAAACCAGAATACTCATCTCCCTGTGCACATCAGAGTATCCTACATATTTAGAGTGGTTACTATGGAAACTATGGAACAGATATAACTTTTTTAACAGGTTTCTAACCCAGGATACTGTGTATACATGCACACTCAAATAACCAGAATACTCAAAAAGCCCCATCATAACTGGGATACTTGAGTACAACTGGGAATACAGTATAATATAAACCAAGATGACACTCTCTCTAACTCATATCAAATGCCAATGAGAAAAAGTAATGGAAATATGAAAACTGTGACTGTGCTGTTCCACATCTGTAGTCTGATCACAGAAAAGGCCCCATCTCTTCTGGTCTTGAGCCTGGTCCTAGGAACAGCTAATCTGCAAAGCATAGAGCTCTGAATGTGACATGCGGCTGAAAAAGTTCAAATAAAAAAGAAGGTGCCATTCCCTTCTGAACACCCAAAATCATATTTGCTTAAAACCGATGGATTCATATTAAACAAACTGGAAAAGTGACCCTTTTTCATGGTAGAGCACCTGCCCCTTAAAATGTCCCTGTTCTAAATACAACTAAAAACATGTTTGTACTTCAGGTGAGCCGCTTCAGTCCATACGAGTGGAAGGGGGAGGAGTCTGAGGAGGAGGAGGAGGGGCAAGACTGTGGAGCCAGAAGAACTCCACCCAAAGAACCCCAAAACAACTCCTCTGACCCAGACCAGAGTCCAGGTAGGGCATTTAACACACCAACACACAGAGAGACCATCTGAAACACTGAGCCTCTAACTGTGGCGCTCTTGTGTAGCAGAGAGTCAGAAGGAGGAGCCAGAGTACACCAACGACTTTGGGATCTTTAACTCTCTGTGGTTTTCTCTGGGAGCGTTTATGCAACAGGGCTGTGACATCTCTCCCAGGTCAGAACACATTTTCACACATTTCAACACACAAACCTGCGTATTTATGCGTTTTTCTCTCAAACTCTGTTCTACCTTTTGATGTCATGTGGTAATACAAGAAGTTCTCAACTGTGTTTTTAAACTCTACACACTTCACTAGAATCATCAAATAATGTATGACCTTTAAACTTTAAACATTTATGCAAATGTTTGCTTGACCACACCTAAAAATGTTAAGGCTGTTGCACTGTACCACAGAGACAGTTTTATGCTAAAATACACACTATTTTAAAGCAGAAATTATGTTAAAACAAAAAAACCCAAAACAACAGAATTTCCAGAATCCGTTACGGCTCCATTAGTGAGACTCTCCCCCTCAGATGAAATTACTGAGGCTTAAACAAAGCGCTGGTGTTATCTGAACTCATTAAGTGTTTAATTATTCCCTGGAGACAAACTCAGAGTGCCAAGTCGGAATGACGCCATTATTCCCAAACAACCAGTGGCTAAACCATGGAATTTTAAACATTTGTTTAAAAAAAAGAACTGTATCCACTTCACACAATGTCCTGCCTGCAGAAAGATCTAGGTTAGACTAGGTTTAGACCTGTTAAGTCCTGGTTTAGACCTGGTTTAGATCTATCTCATATAAGGCAGAGCTGTTAGTTACTGCCGTACAGAGCTATGTTGTCCTTGTTTTATATTTGCAGTAAATTAGACAAACATCAAAGTTTCCAAGCAACAGTGTTTGTCTGTACTGTTGATAAAATAGATTGTCACTGTTAAGGGTATAGACAAAACAGCGCATGCGTGCACAGAGTGCAGAACTGATAATCTCTCTATAGTCCTGGTTTATTCTTGGTTTAGTCCTGTTTTAGTCCTGTTCAGTGCTGCTTTAGCCTTGTTAGCTCTGGTTTAGTTCTGTTTGTATACATCCCTTTACAAGGTGAACTGCCCAACACATCTGCTTGCTGTGGCTGCAGGGAAAGTAGATCTGATCTCATGGTTTAGTCCAGGATGTCATGGTTTAGTCCTAGTTTAGTCCTGGTTAAATAATGCCGATAAAGCATTTGATTTACACAGTCTTCATTCACTTCACACTCGGTGGTGGTAAGTTGTAGCTGAGCTGCTAAAATGTCCCTGCACCACTGTCTATTCTGCAGCGGTACTGCCCTCACGTGTGGTCAGTCTCTTCTCTCCGTGTCTTTACAGTGAAAGTGGCGTTGAAGCAGTTGTGTCTTGTGGCAAGCTGAAGGAAGATGCCCTGAAGCTACAGCGCTGAAGCTACAGCGCTGCATACCTCGCTCTGACGCCAACATTTAAATACATCACATCATCACTACTGTCCCTGTTAATTTAGACCTGGTTTAGTCTATGTATAGTGCTGATTTAAGCCTGGTTTAGTGCAATTTTGATCTGTCAGTCTTGGTTTACTCCTGGTTTAGGCCTGCTTTAATTCTAGTTGTATACGTCCCTGTACATGGTGACCTGTCCAACATGACAGTTTGCTGTGGCTGTGTAAAAGTAGTGCTGATATGATGTATTTAAATGTGTACTTCTGGTTTACTTGTGGTTCAATCCTGGTTTAGCCCTGGTTTACGTCTAGTTGGGTCGTCAGGATAAAATTTATTTAAATGTTTAGTCTTGGTTTAGTCCCGATTCAGTCTCGGTTTAGTTCTGGTTTAGCTCTGGTTGAGTCCTTGTTTAGTCCTGGTTGTGTAGTGTTGATGTGATGTATTTAAATGTTGGCGTCAGAGCGAGGTATGTAGTGCTGTAGCTCCAGGGCGTCTCCCTTCAGCTCGCCTCACGACACAAACGCTCCAACGCCACTTTCACTGTAAAAACACAGCGAGCAGGAATATCTTAGCACCTCATATAAATATTTATGTTCACAGATCAGAATGTGTAGAAACAAAACTGCAATTTTAATGGTGACATCTAGCAAAATGAAAGGTAAGACATGTCTACACCAGGACGAAACCAGATCTATGTAATGACTCCCCAACGGTATTGACGAAGCACATTTATTTGGGTCTGTGGAACGGGTTAACACAGGTTTGTGCTTTCTATGAGCTGACTCCATCCCTTGGCTGCAGGTCGCTGTCTGGGCGCATCGTGGGTGGAGTCTGGTGGTTCTTCACACTCATTATCATCTCCTCGTACACTGCCAACCTGGCGGCCTTCCTCACTGTGGAGAGGATGGTGTCGCCCATTGAAAGCGCAGAAGATCTTGCTAAACAGACCGAGATCGCCTATGGAACGCTGGATGGAGGCTCTACTAAAGAGTTTTTCAGGGTCAGTTCAATTCTGTTTTAATTATCTTTTAGTCCTAGCTTAGTTCTGGTTTAGTCCTGGTTCCATCCTGCTATCTTAACAGTGAAGAGAAGTTCAGAGTCAGCATCATAGACTGTATATCAACTCTGACGTATCTGCTAATATCTGATATCAACAGATACCAGAGACTACAGAAAAGCAAAGTGTAAATAAAAATCAACTACACATCCAACCAGGATATTGTCTGAAATTGTATTTGGAAGCTGATATCCAATCCATCAAATTTAGCATCGATATCCAATAACAGTGTAGGATTGGTGTATCCCTATAGACAGACTTATTAAATTGTCTCTAATATCTTTAGTGCCCGTGACCTTTTGTCTCCCCCTCGTGCAGAGGTCAAAGATTGCGGTCTTTGAGAAGATGTGGTCGTATATGCGGAGCGCCGAGCCGTCTGTGTTTGTGAAAAACACAAACGAAGGTGTGATTCGAGTCCGGAAGTCCAAAGGGAAGTACGCCTACCTCCTGGAGTCTGCTATGAACGAGTACATCGAGCAGAGGAAGCCCTGTGACACTATGAAAGTGGGTGGGAACCTGGACTCTAAAGGCTATGGGGTTGCCACGCCCAAGGGCTCCCCCCTCAGGTAACACACATGTACTACATGTATATATATATATCTATATATACTACCATAAAAGGGCGCTGCAAAAACATGGAGGACACAGGAGGCAAAGGGTCTAAACACCTAAACTCTACCCACAACCACATTTCAAAGAGCTGTTCCTGGAGGACTAAAGGGGAGAGTGAGGGGGGACAAGCGTCGGGGTCTGTAATTGGTCTAACAAGTATCCACGCTTCAAACTCCACCCTGCAGTCAGGTGTTAGTATTCAGAAACATCTGACTGTAATCAGGGCAGTCCTGTGTGATGTCACGTAGTACTGAAACTGAAGCACTGAAGCACTGAATGCAGGATACGGTAATTTTTTTTAACACAGAGCTGCAAATTAACACACTTTGCCCTAAAATGACCCCCCCAAAACCCCATTAGGAATATATATATATATATATAAGTGGTGAAAAAAGTGGATTTACTATTTATTTCCACTTTAAAATATTTTAACTAGTTTTACATAGATTTATGAATACACATTATAGAAATGTTAATTTCTTGAATAATGTCATAAACTCAAGTCCTTCAGCCTAATTGTGTCCTCCATGTTTTTACAGTGGACATGTGTTTATCTGTGTATCTGTTTGTTGTGTTGTTTCTATGTGACCTTTGTGAATAAAATATCAATTATGTTAATTACGTAACTACAAGTCATCATTTGTAGTTATATGATTAACTGCTCACTACTTTCACTACTGTCATTAGAGTATTTATTTTAAAGGTAAAGTACCTCAAGAACAAATTAAAGTGGGACTAAGCGGTACATTCACTTTTTATATACCAAGGTGTTTACGCAGCATTCTGTGTGTATGCAAAATGAACAACAATAAGACACTTTAAACACACATGCTTCTTCAGTAATTTATAAAATGTATTCATTTGAAAACAAACAGACTATTCTATATCTTGCAGAAAGATTATACATTTGTAGCATGCGTAGTCTGATCAAGAAAGACTGGTGGATTGTTACAGATTAGAGCTTTAGTCAGGGGCCCAGTGAAAAGTTACAGAATGGAGCTTTAAGTCAGGTTCAGTGTAATGTTACAGAACAGAGCTTTAGTCAGGAGCTCAGTGAAATGTTACAGAACAGAGCTTTAAGCCTTGAACTCAAGTGCTTTACTCACACACTCAGCGGATTGTTACAGAAGAGAGCTTTAAGTCACGAGCTCAATTAAATTTTTGATGTATTTTTCTGTTGTGTCGCGTCAGTGTCTGTTAATCTGTGTGTCCTGTCTTTCTCCCCATGTCCCTGTCTGTCCCTCTCTCCTTCTGTCCCTTTTCGTTCTCTCTTTCTTTCTCTCTCTCTCCTTCTCAATCTCTTCCTGTCTCTCCGTTCTTCTCCCTTTCTGAACGTCCGTCACTTTCTATCACTTCTCTATTGTTGTCTCCTTCTGCCTCCCCTTTACTTTCCCCGTCTTGCTCTCACTGTCCGTCTTCTCTTTCTCTCCATCCTCTTGCCTCTCTTCCCTCCCTCTCTTTCCGTCCTCTCATCTTTCTCCTTCCTCTCTCCTTCTCCCTCTTCTGCTCTCTCCATCTCTCTGCCACACCCCCCTCCTCTCCACCTTTCTCTCTGTCTGTCAGATGTTTTTCTCTGTCTCTTTCGTGTGTCTGGCTTCGTGCTTTGGTCTGATAATTCAGATTGTTTAAACATCTGCATCGTTTCACTATCACATCTGCCTCGTCACATCAGTGTCGCTGTCAGGGAGGGCATCTGGCACACAGGGATACAGGAGGATGGGAGGGCATCTGGCACAGTTCTCCCTGACAGCTTCATCTGAAAACATCTGTTCTTTTCTCAGTGATTTCATGTGTACTGAAGTGACACAGAGACAACACTTGTGCTTTTGTCAGACCAGAAAAGAAAATTAAAAGTTAAATAGGATGAAAAAGCCTGAATCCTGTTCTATTTGAAGTATGCCTAAAGTGAAGTGAGTACACAAGGGGCAAACTGACAAAAGAACAAGCCATAATATCACAATTTAAACTTGCACTACGTAGCTGTTTGGTTCACTGCTCTAATGTTTCACAGTATGACTTTACACAGCTCTACCTTACATTTATTAAAATACAGGTGGTTTTATAGCTCAAATATACCTATACATATAAATAAAAATATAAATATACCTCAAATATACAGGCATTCTGACTGTGTGGGGTCGCCTCTCCACTGATCTGACCTGTAACTTGGTCTGGTTTAGTCTCCATGACGATTGAAAGGTTCTATACCACACTGTGGAACATTCCAGACAAAGCAATAACATCCCCATTAAAAAAAATAAAAAATAAAAAAATAAAATAAGCATTTGACGGACCCACCATTAGAAAAGTTCCACAATGCATCTTTAAGGGCAGTAACAGGCTACTAATGCATCAAGTTACGTGGCTGTTAGCAGACAAAAAATATATATAAACACTTAAATCTATCAGAAAATGACTTAAAAGTAGTGAAATTATCTTGCTTCATGGACAGATCAGTTTTCTTGACAAGTTACCTTAAAATAAACCACCCCAAGACTAGAATTAATCAGTCTCAGAAGTAGTAAGTGGATAATAAATCTGAAAAGAAGATAAATAACCTGATATAAGTTTTAAAATCTTGGCCAGATCAGACAAATTTGCAGTGAGTGTGTGTTAATTTCACTTCTGACTGCTAAATAATGTAAGCTGCACATAACAGTGCTGTTTTCTACCAAGACTCTGCTTTCACTTACATTTGGTCGTCAGTCACTAAAGCAGCCCTGGTTTTTTGTAGTTTGTTGCATAGAAGCGAACACTAACTCTTCCATTAAATATGCATAGTGTATTGAAGGGCACCGGGCTTTAGAATGCAGGTGTTCTGTTTACCAACACTGGAAGGGTCTATAGAAAAGCATATTATATAGATGTATATATCTTTTTATTTTCAGTTGATGCATTTCTTTCTTTTCAGGCGCTGAAATTCACATTGAATTCCTGCATTATTCATTCACTATACACTGAAAAAGCTTAAGGTATAAACACTTAAAACTATCAGAAAATGACTTCACAGTAATGAAATTATCTTGCTGCATGGAGAGATACTTTTACTTGACAAGTTATCTTAAAATAAACTACTTTTTGACTAGAATTAAGCCATCTCAGAACTAGTAAGTGGATAATATGTCTAGAAACAAGATGAATAACAATCACAGTGAATTGCATTTTTTGGTTTAGTTTCAGTTGAATTGAGAGAAAACTTCTTTGTACAAATGGGTCTGACTCATCCACATCTAATGCAGCAGTGTTTCCTCTGTGTCGGCATCTGTCATGTTTTTAAAGTGTTTTGTTCATTGTTTTTGTGAATTATTTTTGTGAATTATAGTAATGATAGTTTAACTCCAGCTGTGCGGCCGCTGTTTGAACGCTGCTTTCTCAGAGTGATGGGAAGAGTTTTGTTTTCTCTGATAAACAAACTCAATTTTAATAAGACTGCAAGATTCCAAAATCACTCAATGTCATCTTGTATTTTAATTATGCTGATAGTGTGGTGCAATCATTCTGAAGGGGGAGGGATATAGCACAGAGAGCAAAGGTAAAAGTAAAGATAACATGGTGATGTTATGTGCAAGCAGTTAATACCCCACAGAAGTAAAATATCCTGTTTTTATTATGTTAATATAAACAAAAATGAAAACAAAACTCTTTTTCCCATCACATTTTATGAACTTTGGTGTCATGATTCATGTTTTTGCTTTTGATCCATTCAGTCGCAGTTTGGTGAGTTGCTGCAGCACAGAGGAGGAAACTCTAGATAAATAAATATATCGCAAATAAAAGTTATTTTATCTGAGACCTCCTGTTTGCTCCAGTGACCAATTGTGTTTTTACGGTTTAAGTGGAAAACATTTTGTTTCTCAACCTGCTCTTAAATCCTGCCCACCATCTTAGACCTCAGCATAGACTTCAGCCTAACTTTGGTTTGGCATAACAACTAAAGGAGACATAATGCACTTTTCCAGATTTAAAATAGAACAAGATGCCCCTTTTGTTCACTTTAGACCACAATACTGAACTAAAATGGCTTAAAGGAGACCCACTGTGCAAAAGCAACATGTACACACAGGCATGTTATAATTGTTTCCCTCTCACTGACTCTCAAAGTGCTGGATTCTGTTACTTAAGTATAAGTACGGATACAGATGCAAAGGATTACTCAAGTAAAAGTAAAAGTTTAACATGAAAACATTTTTAACAAGTATTTTTCAGTGATTTTTAGAACAATTAAATTATTAAATTATTAAAAGTAGTGATATTGATAGAAGAATTTAGCAGATTTTTAGTAATTCAGTTTTTGCTTTGCTCAAAATTGGGTCGTTAACTCAAATTAAATGTGCTTTAAATAAGTCTCAAACCATAAAGAAAAGTACTTTTTACTTTTCAGTCCAGAAAAAATTTATGCAGAAAAATTAAAAGTATCCAGTGTAAAATTGACTTAAGCACAGATACTTTCTTAATCGGTCATGCACACAGCATTGGGCAGTGTCAGATAGTTATTTTGGTACAAATGAAAAGAAAAAAACCTGCTACTCACTAGTATGATGTGCAAATATCAATAAGAGGGGCCACGGCGCTTTGTGTGATAACATTTGTGGAAATGTCTGCTTCCATTGGGCGCTGCAGTTTTCTCACACAGGACTAAGCTCGCGCACTTGTTTCTTTCAATAAGTCATTTTAGATCAATATTGCTCAAGGACTGGATAAATAAAACTGCTACTATCAGCTTTGCAGTTTTGAAAAAGCAATCACTGGTCTCTATTATTGAGGCATTTTAGATCTATTTTGTGGCTTACAATTAACAAAATGTGAAATTATATAAGACATGTTTAATACTATAACACTCAAAAAAGCAGAGCATGTCTCCTTTAAGGCAGTAAATACAGATGCAGGTTTAATCGCTTATATCATATTGCCTGACAGGGAACTAAAGCTGGCCGACTTTTGTTTTCTCCTTTGACATGGGGCCAATTAGTGCCTCCTCTGCAGCCCAGTATAAATATGAGAGTGTTTTTATCACATAGAAATGAGTCTGCAGTTCTTGTATAACATAAAGCTGACTCTTGTGAGCTTAAAGCCTTGTTAGAATGTTTTTATTCACTCAAAAAACATACCCAGACTTGTATTTTTTTCATGTACAATTTTATTATAAGTTTGTCTACACCTTGCGATGTCATGAAGCTATAGTTTTCAAATTAAGAGGGATGAAAGTAATAAAGATAATAACACTAAATTAGTGTTTGTTTTTAAAAATCTTTCAACAAACACTGTGGACTTTTTTGTACTGGAGTATTAAAGTTACTGCTTAGACCAGTAAATGTGAGGGTTGTCAAACTGTAAAAAACATGAAACATACTGAAATAAAAGAGTTTATCGTTCGGCTCCTCTGCTATTTAACAGCTACAGCTTTTTACCTTTAGTACAGTAGAGATTGGCAGTTCCAGGGCTGAAATCATCAAAATGATTGTAGTGAAGGTGTATGGAGTTTAAAAACACAGTGAAGCACTTCCTGTATCACCACATGACATCAGAAAGTGGAGTGTTTTCTGTCTGAAGAAAGAACTCAACCTAAATAATCCAGTTTGTGTTTAAACATGTGCGAATGAAACAACTCCAAGTATGTTTTTAAAGAGGAAAACAACATTATAACATAGATCATAACACAGTGTAATATGGGCCCTGGTGATGGTGGGCGGTTAAAGAGACAGGGTTGAGAAACAGATACTTTAGACCGATTCAAATGTGTTCTTGGATATGATGACTTTTCTGATTAATTAGCTGCTTATTGTATATCGTCTCCATAGAAACCCAGTTAACTTGGCAGTGTTAAAACTGAACGAGCAGGGGCTGTTGGACAAACTTAAAAACAGATGGTGGTATGACAAAGGCGAGTGCGGCGTCGGGGGAGGGGACGCCAAGGTCAGCACCGCGACTGACCACTGCGGTAAACATGGCTCTCACCACGGGCAACCGGCAGCACGCGGCACAGCACGGCTTTTGAAACTTTACAGCTGATGTCATCCGTGTGCCCTGGGAGTGTGGTGCTAACTGTAGGAACTGCTCTGTCTGGAGCTCTGTTACTCAAGTTAGACTTTAATATGAGCTTTATTTTAACACAGTCTGACCAGAAAGAGCTGACTTTGTTGGAACCACAGGTGAGCTGTTTTGTGCTGTTAAGCAAGTCTCTCACAGGACTATGAATGCTTGTATTTATTTATTTAAGACAAGGAGAGACCACATAAAATATTAGTCTCAAAGAGAATTATTTAGCTACAAGCTCCTTCCCATCTGTAGTCCTCTGCAGGTACAAAATACATAAAATAAACTACAGTAGACCACCTCAAAAACATTTCATCAGTAACAATGTCTCCTTAAAATAGCTGCAATCCAATTCACCATTAACCAGTTAAAATAATCAACATTTATTCATTCTAATTTCCATTTCCATAAATATAACATTTCAAATCCATCATCATCTTCTAAATACTCATTCATTGTCATCAATATTCTCTAAAATGTACATTTGCCAAATGCGTTAGTATTATTATCCTCTAAAATACAATTAATCAACCACACAACACAACACAATGCATCTCTAGTACTATAGATCAGAGGCTCCCAATGTATTTTTTTTTGAGTTTTCAGACAATCTTAAGACTTTTTTGTCTTATGTTGGTTAATGTGTGCATTGTGTAATCATAAAAAGTAACATATAGAGACATACGATATGCAGAACCACCCCAGCATGACGCCATAAAACACAGCAAAAACACAAGTAGGGTGAAACTACAGACCGGAGGCGCAGCTGCAGAGACACCAGCAATGCCACGGCACACAGAAGTTATTGATGCTTTGCAGTGAGATCCCGCTGGGGGTATTTCTATGGTGGAATCTTCAGTTGTAACCGCGATGGCACAGTGCACAAATTAGCACACACAATCAAGAAAGTTTTAAGTCTGATAACTCAAAGTGAATCACATTTTCACGAGCCTGTGATCAATACAACTTTCCTGGTCCTGTTTAGGTGTTTGATTCAACAAAAACGGGGAGAATAACTGAAAAACTGTTGGCCAATGCTAGCTAGCTTTTGACTGCACATATCAGGTAATTGCAGCTTAAGTCAGTTCTTTCTGGTGAGATTATGATAAAACAATGTTTGAGCATTTCAGACAGGTCAGTGCCTAAAGTTAGCATCATCCATCAAACACAACACAACCAACAGCAGGGTGAAACTGCATACTGGAGACACATGCATGCAAGTTATTCATGACACTGCCAATATGTGGGATAAACAACTACACGTCTTAATGCAGTAGAGGAAACAGTTTTGACAATATCTTTACGTTTTTTTGTTTTGTTTTGTGTGTGTTTGTTTTATTGTTAGCACAAAATAATAGCAGAAATTTTGTTAGCATGTTGGATTTTGGATTGAAATGAATTTTGTTCTGTCCAAGAATTCAGTGTGTATCCTGCAAGCTAAATACATTTCTATTCTACCATCACATTTTAAATTCTGCAGAAGATTGCAGTCTGACAGTTTCTAACTTTAGCTCTATGTATTATTTTGCCATCCCCAGTGGTTGTCATGGTGATCTTTAACTTTATTCTTGAACTCGCTATTTATTATCGTTTTATAGATGGACAGGCACATCAATATATAATGTAAACCATATAATGTTAAATTATCTGGTGCCTCCGGTGTGCAGCTTTATATTATGACAAAACATGGCAACAGAACATGACAACAGAGCACAGTAACAGAACATGTAAAATGCAGCACAAATGGAAGAAAACCTCAACAAACGACAAAAGTGAACATGCTAAAAATCTAAAACTTGTTCAAAGTAAAAGTGTGTAAAAAGTGCCCGAGGAAAGTGTCTCTGGTTTGGACTCTGCTCAGGTGCAGTGTGGAGCATGAAGTCGACTTGGATTTATTCTTCAGAAGGATTTTTATCTTGATTGACAAATGTCAGAACTGTGAGAATTATTACAATCTGAGGCCCGGGAGCAAACTGTCAGAAACACGGCTCCTATTTCATGTCTCTGGATCTGAAAATGGTTAAAGCCCCTGTATCCCATTTTCTCCCATGTATTTGAGCAAAATGTCTCGCCACAGTACAGATATATTGTATAAGCAGCTCTTGAGGTCGGCTCTGTACTGTCTGCATCTAATTAAAAAGAAGATTGTCAGAGACTTAGGAAGTATGTGTTAGCATGCTAGTTATTACATATTTTAGGTACAGCACCTACTTTTGCTGTTGAGAGTAACCTTTTAGAGAACTTTGGGAAAATGTGTGGATCTGGAGCTTTATTCCATCTCCCTGATTTCAGAAGGTGTGATTGACAGGTGGTTTAACCAATCTGATGGATGCTCACTCCATTCACATCAAAAACAAACATGGGTGATTTCACATAAAAAAGGAGGAAAACGCAACACAAATGACTGAAAAACAGCATGGAT
This sequence comes from Scartelaos histophorus, assembly GCA_000787155.1. Classification (NCBI taxonomy): domain Eukaryota; kingdom Metazoa; phylum Chordata; class Actinopteri; order Gobiiformes; family Gobiidae; genus Scartelaos; species Scartelaos histophorus. The sequence continues at coordinate 9,718 of KN499346.1, read as the reverse complement.
TTTTACTCAATAAATAACTGAAGCAGCAAATTATTACTTATACATTTTGTTCTGAATAATAAGAGAATATTTAGAGAGTAGGTGAGAAAGGCGTGATAAAAATAGGGTAGGTGTGGTTGGATCATTTCGGATTTGGAGATTTTTCACCCTCTAATATCCAATTCCAGTTTCTTCTGGATTCGAACAGTATGTAGCAGGGACTGGCTGGTCAAGTAACCCCTTTGCCCTGTTTTCGCCACAGTAACTCTGCAGCTTAAGTACTCCAGGTCCTACAGGTCTCACTGCTCCTGACAGGTTTAACTCAGAGACACTGAAGGATGAGTCAAATGCAGAGGAGACGTGGACCTGCCTCTGTCTGACCCACATGTGCCCATTGCCGTGGCGTGGCCGGTTGCCCACAGTGATATAGTAATACACATCTTGGCCGTAGGGAGTCAGACGCACAGATGGAGTATTAAATCATATCACTTTTGTTGGTTTTGTGTTAGCTCAGCTCTCACTGCTCTGTCAGCTTTTCTGCCGCTCCAATAACATAACATAACATCTCTCTGCATAATGTTATTTATGTTATTCCCTTTGCCCCGCCCCCTTTGCCCCGCCCCTCCTCACCGCTCACCATGGTGCAGAATCCCGGTAAACCTGGCTGTGTTAAAGCTGAACGAGCAGGCCGTCTTAGACAAACTGAAAAACAAGTGGTGGTATGACAAGGGCGAGTGTGGACACAAGGACTCCGGGAGAAAGGTCAGTGCTGAGGGGCCCCAAACACACACACACCCCCAACCATAGACTGTACTCACTGAATTTCGCCCTGCTCACTTTTGCCTCTGAATGCTCCCATAGCGCTTCCTTTGTGGTGACACTTCTGGTTAAAGGGCCCATATTACACTATTTACTGGTCTTTGTTATAATTTCCTCATCACAAACATACCTGGAGTTGTGTTTTGTTTTATTTTCACACGTTTAACACACAAACCCTGCATGTTTAAGCTGAGTTCTTCTCTCAAACTACCAAACTGTTCCACCTTGTGATGTCACGTGGTAATACAAGAAGTGCTCCACTGTGTTTTTGTATTCCATACGGCTTCACTAGAATAATTTTGATGATTTCAGATTTGGAACGGCGAATACCTACTGAACTAAAGGTTAATTTCAATGCGTGACATCACAAGGTGGACCAGTGCATTTTGAGCTTTGGAGACGTCCACAGATGAATAATAAAGGGTTATTCAGGCATGTGTGAATGAAACAAAACATTGTAGCATGACTTAAAGCGCACAAGAGTCAATTTTGGGTAATATTTTAAAGCTGCACTGCACAGCATTTCTGATGGAAGGTTCTCTACCTGCTCGTCTCCATGGAGATGCTATTGCTTTCCCTGGAATGTTCCATAGTATAACATTAAACACATCCAACCTGGCATTTATTCATAACAGTTGTTTCTATTGCTCAAAAACATAATAATTCCTTCTGTGAATATGGGTGACTCTCCACAGATCTGACTTGCAATGTAGTGTAGAGCTGTAACCTCTATCTCTATAAGTTTTAATCTATACTGTGGAACATTCTAGACAAAGCAATAACACTTCCATGGAGACACGTTAGCAGGGTATCCCATTCTTGTCAGTGGGAAATTTGAGAAAGTTTTACACTTAAATATGACATAAAATAGGTTTGTGTAAAGTCAGCAATGCACTGATTCTCTGGAGGGCTTTAAAACAGCGTTATATTCAAGAGCAGCAGCCCTATTCAAAATACTAATAATACATTTCATTTATAAAGCGCTTTTCTAAACACTCAAATACGCTGCGCAAAGAATACAGTTAAAAAGCGTACAGTTATAGCAGTTATAGCAGTTATAGCGATGTGGAGCTCATATTTGGACAAGTGTGGGCGTGTGAGATATACAGTCTATGGTCTCACCCCCTTCCCTTAAATCATCGACAGTTTCAATAACTTTCCATCAAATGTCAGATTTCTTATTGATCCTGAACCAGGACTGACCCAAAGGAGGAGGTGACACGAGAACCATCGAGACACAATTAAACTTGAGTTTCTGTCGCTCTCCTTCTTTCTCTTTTTCTCACCTCCCCCGCTCTCCTAAACCTCTTTTTTCTCTTCTCTCTTCCTCTCTCCTTCACTCTTCTCTATATTTTCTCTCTTTTTCCCTCTTTTTCAGTCTTCATTAACTGTTTCTCTCGATACCTCTTTCTCTATTTCTCCTCTTTCCTGCCTTCCTGTCTCCCTCTTACTCTTCCTCTTTCTTTAGCTGTTTCTTTCCTTCACTATCTTCTCTCTCGCTCTGCTTTTCTTTCCTTCTCTCTGTAAATAGCACAATGTGTGGATTTAATTTAATGTAAAGTGTTTTGACAGACACAATAAAGGTCCGTCATACATCTCTGTCTCTCCTTCACTTCTCTCTCTCTCTCTGTCTCTCTCCTTCACTCCTCCCCCTCTCTCTGTCTCTCAGTCGCTGATTTAACACTTTTATTTAAAATCTAAAACTCTTTCTGCCCCAGTTTTATTCAAACAGAAGCGAGCGACGGGGCGAGATCCGTCTGTCTCCAAGTCAGCAAAACGTGATCTGATCTGTGTCAAGAGAGAGAGAAAGAGAAAGAGAAAGAGGCTCCTGTCAGCAAGAGGAGAGAGAGGAGAGGGGAGGAAGGGAGGAGAGAGGGAGGACATTATCGCCAAGAAAGTGAGAGAAGAAAGGGAGTGTGGGAGAGATGGAGGAGAAGGAGGGAGTGTCAGAGGGGAAGATAAAGGGTGAAGAAGGAGAAAAGGGAGGAGAGAGGGAGGAGAGGGTGGAAAGGAGAAGGGAAACGAGAGGAGTATAGAAGAGAAAGGGGGAGATGAAGGGTGAAGGAGGAGAGAAGGGGGAGAAGGAGGAGAGAAAAGAAAGTAGGAGGAGAGGGGGGTGACGGAGAGAAGGAGAAAAACAATAAAAAGAGAGGGGGAAGAGAGGGAGAAAAGAGATAAAAATCTGTCTGAGATTAAAAAATAAAAGCCCGTCTCGCCCACTTTTATTGGCCCCTCTGACCACCACCCACACGCCCCACTGTCACACGCAGGCAAGGAGGGTGAAGTGTCTTGCTCGAGGACACAGTGTCCCTATAGACCCTGATGCCATTGTGTGTTGCAGGATAAGACCAGCGCCCTCAGTCTCAGTAACGTGGCCGGAGTCTTCTACATTCTGATCGGGGGACTGGGGCTCGCCATGATGGTCGCTCTGCTTGAGTTCTGCTACAAGTCCAGGATCGAGTCCCAACGTATGAGGGTGAGGTTAAAGTGACCTATTCTGCAAAACCCACATGCCAGAGGTCGTCACAGTTGTTTCCTTCTCATTGACCGTCTGAAGTTGCATTTAAATGTTTGAGCAAGCTTTAATTTCTTATTTTCAAGATGCCATTTTGTCAGTCAATCCCCATTTTCACCGCTTCTGGCATACGCCCACTACTCTGTACATACTTCGCTCTCCAATTTTATTTTCTTAATCGTGATGCACAGCTCCTTCAGATTTAGTTTTTCTTCTTGATAACCAAATGTCCATGTGGATCAGATGCCCTTCATATGTATCAGACGCCCTTCCTGTGTCTCCATGGGGTCTTATTCTATGTGAAAGTGAATGTTCCTAAAATGTGCTCTATGAACTGAATCCTGATTTGAAAAATAAATCTAGTTGTTGTATTTGGCAGAAAAGCTGCTGTTTTGCGAGGAGTTTCCATTCAGTCCTTTTCATTCACCACAAACACAAGTCTTTGTTGGAGTTACATTGGGTGTAATTGAACAAAATGAAACATAACTGCGATGTCCCACACCCCAGAGGGCAGTGAATATGTCTGACCCACAGCCTTTGAACAGAGCAGAGCCTCATTAAAAAGAACAGAGCATCAGAGGGTCAGTGAAGGCATCACACAGGGACAAACAAGCCCCCTGCTTTGCGTTGCTTTCAAGTGTCGCTTCAACACTCCACAGAGCTGATGCTTTCAACTCTACAGGAGAATGTGCCTTTAAAGGGGACTTTGTAATGTTATAATATTATTGCCCCATCATTATCTTACTGTTTCGTGCATGTTTGAGTAATCCTATATTGTCCTGCATTGAGGCTTGAGTGCTCTATAAATCTGTTTTCATGTAACCCCTGTCCCCACCGACATTGAATTTTAGATTAATTTAGGCCTGAATGATTTAGGAAAAACTACCTAATTGCTATTTTTCCTAAAACATTGCAATTTATGTTTTAATAATAGAATTCTGTGCAAAGTTCAGAGTTTAAACATGTCCAGAACTGACATAAAAAAGTGAAATATAAACTGAGAGAAAGTAAAAAAAGAGGGAGAGTGGGTCAGTGGGTGGGTTAATACTAAATGCATGGAAAAAAATATTATTATCCGATTTTCAAATTGTAAAATGAGGCAGACTGTATTTTAATCTGAAAGAAAGAGAGAGGATGCAGAGGAGTAAAAGAGAACGTCAAAGGAGCAAAGTAGAGGGTCAGATTTAGCAGAGGCGAGAGTCAGAGGGGGTAGAAGAGAAGAAATTAATTTTTATTTATCTATTTCTGGTTTCAGGAGCTAATCGACGCTGCCATGTTGAGCTCCAGCCTCAGTGGGATGGCTCCGGGAGGAGGGGGAGTGGTCATGAGCAGCCTGTCCGCCTCGGGAGCACCGGGCCTGGGGGAGAACGGCCGACTGGTCCCCTGCATGAGCAAAGGGGGCGGGCTCTCCTCCACTGGCATGTGACCACAGCCGAGCAACCTGATTGGACGATACCACCACCGCAATTCAGGACAAACACGATAACAGTGCCCACCCACTTTTGGTTCTGGAAGTAAAACGGCAATTCCTTTTTACCATAGAGTTTTGGACAATATTAAAAACAGACTTAGTTCATTTTAGGTTTGCAGTGGTCCACAGTTGTTCCTCACTTGCCTTCTGCATTTGACTCATCCTTTAGTGTGTCTGGGTCAAATCTGTCAGGAGCAGATCTTGAGATATTCACAATAAAGCTAAAAACAACTAGCATGCACTTCCTGGTTTGCAGAGGATAACTAACTCTCCAAGGACGCATTTACCTAAAGAGACAATAAAGTGTCTTGTTTTGTATAATTTATTACATACTGGACATAAAAACTTAACAACTTCTGTACTGTAAGTTGTTAAAACTGTAATTGGTCAGCAAATACATCCTACTTGAGTAATATCTTTCCCCAAAACTTTTTTACTCTTACTTGATTAAGTTGTTGGACCACTACTTTGTACTTCTACTTCAGTAATATTATTTTGAACTAAAATATCAAGTAAAATATTACAATTTGAGAAACTCTATGGGAAAAATGCATTGCAATTTTTCATCTGAATCCTGCTCTTTCAATGCACATGAAGAAATCCTTAATCAGGCAATAAAAACCGACAGATTTCAGCTAATCAGAACACAGAATGAAGCACTGGATCCGCCCCATCTAGGAAGGAGCTGCTCGGATTGGTTCCACTGGATTTTGAACAAGTGAAGAGACACGAAAATGTTTTTAAGTGGTGATAATGGACACTTATTTTATGTTGCATTTAAAGACTGAAAACCAACAGAACTTTGATAAACAGAGTGCACTTGAATGCATCATGAACGCCGACAGACAGGCCTGAGAGGTTTGGGTACTATTCAAAATAATAATTGTAATTCCAGCACTTTGGATTTGCTTGTTTTAATATATTGTGATCAGAGATTTAACTCAGATGCCCTGCTGCCTTCCAATGGGGGCACAACAACAACACAACACAAAATTAACTCTTGTGAGCGTGTTATAATGTTGTTACCTCATCAAAATCATTCCTGGAATTGCTTTGTTTTATTCACATATGTTTGAGTAATCCTTTATTATTTCTCTATCCACATCTCCAAATCTCAAAATGCTCCACCCTGTGATGTCATGTAGTGGTAGTTTTCAAGTTAACAGCAACCAATATATAACCTTTTGTTGAGTTTATCAATAAAAGCTATAATATTTTGCAGGAGTGAAGCTGTTTCATTGAGGCTAAAACATCATGTATAGCTTCAAAGTTGAGCAGTTACATTCTAGTGAAGGTGTGCGGAGTTTAAAAACACAGTAGATCATTTTCTGTGTTACCACATGATATCACAAGGTGAAACAAGTAGTTTCAGTTTGAGGAAAAAAAGGGCATCTGGCTTAATATCTTCCAAACCACTTTCTCCTGTCTGATTAACTGAATTTCAGTTGTATAAATGTATTTCTATTACAATTTGAACAGTTCATTTGCAAAAAAACAAAACTGCTATCCCTATTTTAATCGTTATTGTTAGTTTTTGAACAAGAGGAAAATAGGCCTTTAAAACACTATGCAAAGGGAAAACCATAGGCCAGTTATTAAAGGATTTGCAAATGAACTTTAAAGACGCACTATGTAATTTTTCTATTGGAGAGTCTGGGTGTATAATGGAGCCCGACAGTAGCCGCACACCCCTGGTTCCGAAAGTAAAATCCTCTTAAAATTCCCCATAGACTTTCTAGAAAAAAAAACAAAAAAACATTTATGAACATGCGGCGGGGCTGCCTCTCCAAAGATCTGTAACCGGTAACTCTGGTGGTGTTACATCGTTGTTTCCATGGAAACAAATACTGTGGTGGAATATTCCAGATCAGAAAAGTTACACAGTGAGATCAAACTTTAAACTAGGCCATTATTACTCTGGGGCAATTTGGACCTTGTTTAGTTTTCACCACATGGTTAAAACCTGATTTAAAATATATTTAATATCCAAATGTTACAGTGTGTTTCTGACCAATACAAGCTTGACAACACATTTAAGATAATTATATTATTCAATTATAGTCACTTATGCAATGTGTCTTAATCTTTTGTTAGAAGCAAAAAAAAATTAAAGAGGGGGTATTTTACTTCTGGGGTACGGAGTATTTACTGCTAACACAACATATTTAGATCACCATGTTACCTTTTATTGTTTTAAAAATGCTGTAATCAGCCAAATCATTAACTTGTGTCATAAGTTTTACATTTCTGAAGCTCTGAGTCCCTCCTCCCATTCCTCTTCACACTAAATCACAACACAACACAAGCAGCGTAAGTCCTGCTAATGAAACTACTGGGCGTCAGGTTTGTGAACTTGTAGTGTATTGTTTTGTATCATGTTTTTTGTATATTTACAAAAAAATGTGTACTGAGCATTAGACAGGATCGTAGAAAGCTCCATTTTGCACAATACCCCCTCTTTAATATAAGTGTGTTTTTCGCACTAATCACCAAATTATTCAAATTTCTTTTGACAAATGTTTTCACGGTTGTAAGCACAAACAGAAGGTGTGGTTTAAAGGTATTTTAAAGGTGCACTGTGTAACTTTTTGGTTGGGGGTCTGTCATCTGCTTGTTTCTATGGAGATGCCATTACTCTGCCTGGAATGTTCCACAGTATGCAGCATTTACATTACAATACTTTTTCAATCACGTATGTTTTTACAGCTTAAAGATACCTACAAAACTGTGACTGAACTGACTGTGAGCAGGGTCGCCTCTCCACAGATCTGACCTGTCACTTGGTTTGGTTTGGGGTCCATGGAGATAAAAAGGTTTATTACCGTGGAACATTTCAGACAAAGCAATAACATCTCCATGACAGAAGAGCATTTTGATGGAAAAATCACCAGAAAAGCCACGAGAAAAATTACACAATGCAGCTTTAAACAGAAAATAAACTGATATAAAGTGTATTTATTGTTTGTTGAGGAGATGAAACAATGATGTCATGGCCTGTATTTAACACTTACTTAAGCTTAACTATTTTAACCAGCCACATTTCCACTGTTCGCACTGCACTAACATCTATATGCAAATGATCTTCTATCACTGGTATTCTGAATAATGAGGTGTCTTGCACAAGGACACGACAATATGCACCGGGCTGGGGTTGAACTGTCAATTTTGAGTTATGGGTAGAATATTTATTTTATTTTGAATAATAATTAAAACTCTTTGACTGGTTTTGAAGTCATTTATAAAGGAAATGTATTTGCCAAAACTGTTTTCCATCTGCATTAGCTGATTGTTTAGCTTGATTAAACAACAACTCAAAACTACAAGCAGCAAAGGCCCTTGCCAGGCTGCACCCGCTCCTTTTTATATTGGTTGTGCCCAAATTGTGCATTACTATAGTATTTTTTCTTGATGGACTGCTTGATTCTATATAATTGTGTGAAGTTTTGTTCACATTCAGTGTGCAAAAGCCGATATATTATATAATAGAAGTGCTTAGCAATGCTGTCACTGAAACCTGTTGCTAACACTAACGACCTCGGGCAAAGAAGTCATCTGATTGCTCTTTTATCTTGATTTAGGGACAAAATAGTCAAATAAAAACTCTAAGATCATGTAGACTGGGTAATTACAGAATAGTGGGCAGAGATAGGGGGTAGGTGAAATCAGAAAATTTCTCTCAAGGCTCAAATGTAGAACAATACAGAATTACTTAACATGCAGGAATCACTCGAGATACAAATGAAACGATGAGGGATGCAGTTATGTGCACACATTCTTATTTGATTTTTAGAGCTGTAGATTATTCAAATGTAATGGTGCAGTTTATATCTCCTGTAAGTCATTTTAAAAGTCAATAAATCAGGTACTAAGCAGATTTTGGTGAGTTTGTAACTGCTGCCAATATTGAACATGGATGAATGCTCAGACATTTTTGAGGCTAATCCCAGACTAATGCAATGGTCCTGCACCTTCTTTTCACACATTTTCCAATAACATTTAGATAGCACTGCTGTAGCACTTTTGAAGGTCCTATATTACGCAAAATTGACTCTTGTGAGCCTTAAGCCATGTTATAATGTCTCAGTGCTTTGTTTTATTCACACAAGTTTGAATAATCCTGAATCCTTGTGATGTCAGCAGTAGTTTTTAAGTTAACAGCTAACTTTTACTTTTAATTCAGCAGAGATGGTCAATTCCAGGGCTGAAAGTATCCAACAGGTGAAGTTCTTTGGAGTTTAAAAACACAGTGTAGCACTACCTGTATTGCCACATGACATCACAAGGTGGAAAAGAGTGCAAACAGGTGTAAATAAAATGAAACACAACTCCAGGTTTTTAAGGAGGAAACAACATTATAACATAGATCTGAAAATAGCATAATATGGGCCCTTTGGATATTCCCAAAGTCACAAAACAATAAGGTAGCACAAAACATTAAGGAGAGAATGAGGAGATGTCTTGCCCAAGGACACAGTGGCAGTAGCAGTGTGAGGACAGCGCCAGTGGAAATGTGGTGTTTTTTTCTGTTCTTTTGGTTTTGGAGCATGATTTCAGTGTCACGGTGTATTAAACGAATGATGCAGACACACATACGTTTATCATGCTACTGTTCATTTATCCTGATTATATTTAAGACAATTTAATAAAAAATATCTTGTATGCACTCTGTTTTCACTTGTGTTTGCTACAACTGAACCAGAGACCAACTGAACCTTGTGTGTGTGTTAGTGTGACTCTGAGCTGCTCTGTCAGATCGCAACCACAAAACATCAGCAAAACTATAATTTCACCCAATAAACAGCGCATCAGGGGCAGAGGAGTGACGGACACAGAGACGCAAGATACAAACTCAGGAAATAGCGAAAATAATGAGAAGACTTTTCATAAAGCGATAAATTTAAAGTACAACATCTCATTGTTACGGGCGGAGCCTA
>KN499345.1:4187-17013 GCA_000787155.1 Scartelaos histophorus | reverse complement strand
ACAGCAGTGGGGACAGTGCGTCTCCTTAGTATATGCCACAGTTGATGGACACTTGTGCAAGTCAATCCAGGCAGTGCACAGAATGGAGTGACGGGTTTTGCAGTCACGGGCGACTGTTCAGTCCACCAGGAGTTGGTGTTTGGCTCCTCTGGTATTTTTGCCAATGCTCTTCTGTGCTGTGCTCATGTATTGATCCATGTGTCCACTTATCTTAACCCATAGACCATATAAAAGGAGTGGACTAAGCGAGTGCTCATGTATTGATCCATGTGTCCACTTATCTTAACCCATAGACCATATAAAAGGAGTGGACTAAGCGAGTGTGACGTCACCCATAGAATTCAGCGCCGCTCAAATGAGGCTACCGATGCTAACGGTTACAGGAGCAAATCTGGAGCCAGTCTCCATATTTGGAAATCCGACGCGAGTATCATAGCAACTACAAGAGCCAATCACAATTGAGGTTGTTAAATGTTCTCACCCTTCTCACCGGAGAGCGGTGAAGAGCTTGATTCATCATCTCAAATTAGTCTCGACGGGCAATTTTATTTATTGTACTTACCGGAAAAACTAGACATGGGGTGTCAAAGGTCTATTAACACAATTAAATGCCGAACAAGCCATGACGAACTGTAAATGAAGCTCTATTGCTATATTTTAAGACTCAGAGAACAAATTAAAAAGTACAACCCGAAAAAAAGTTGTCTAACAAGTTAAAGTTGCCGACACAGTTAAATCCACAAACGAAATGACAGTTTTATTAGATGGATCTACTGGTTAAAGCTATGGATCTAGTTAAAGCCCGGAATGTATGTAAATGTCATTCAAACCTGTCCAAACGGGGCCACGCCCCCAACAGTGGAAGGGGCAGTAGAGCGGGAAAGGGCTTACTTAGCAACGAAACACACCCGCTGTCAATCAAACCTGTTGCTAACGCTAGCGGGAGCAACTTCGGCAATGAAGGCAGGTCCGTTATTTATGTTAATATCTTGATTTAGGAACAAAATATCAAAATAAAAAAATCCGGATCATCTAGAGCGGGTTAATACAAACATTTTAAGATCAAAATGACAGCATCCGGCTGTACCTCTTGGATACTTGCTTTTTCATTGCACCTTTCTGGGCCTCTGACATTTGGCTCACTTCTCTCCGCGTTTCCTTGATTTTGGACTCTAACTGTCTTTTCCATGGTGGGTATTGTTTCTCATGGCTCTTATGGTTGCTCTTATATAGCCCAGCACCTCTAGAATCACTGCTGCTGAAGTGTACATCAGCTCTGGTTTCGGTGAAGGTTGTGGTAGGGATTGCTCTCAGTGCTGCATTCACATCTCGTAGGAGACTTTCAGATGGTACTTCGCTCAGCCTCTGTAACTGACGTTGGGGTTGCCTTGTGTTCATTCGGGTCATGATCTTATCTTACAGGTTAGTCGCTGCCTTGTTCAGCGTGATACCTATTGGGGTTCGTACCCAGTCTCTGGTTAGGGAGTTGGTGTTAACTCCCCTCTGACCTGGCAAGCTGGCTCTCTCGTGCCAAGGCATTTGCCTTGTACTTTGTCAATCTCTAGTTGTGATAGCAGGTACCATTTGTGGATGTTGGAACACTGAGCTACTAGAGTTGTTTGGCCGTTAGCTTGGACTGTGGGTATCATAACAACCATTCTCCCCACATCCTGTTAATGTCACCCCTCTGACTAGTATTACTACTAGTCAGAGGTTACTCTGTTGGAATGCTGTAGTAGCATTCCAACAGAGTAACCTCTGACTAGTAGTAATAGTAGTAGTAATAAGCCTTGTTATCGCATTTAGCCCTGGTTACCCAGCACCCGACGCAGACCTTGTTTGGCCGGGTGACGTCTGAGCCGGCATCTCGTAAGTTTCAGTGTCTCTCATCACTGTATGAGGTGGGCAGTAGTGTGAAGGGTCATGCCCAAGGACCCACACTGGCTAGCTCATTGCGCTCTCAGGTTGTCAAATCTTGGTAAAAGTCAAGGCTTTCAGAAGTTATATTTAAGGCCAAAGGTAGTTCGGTTGTTCTTAGATTACACTTCATAACTCTGCACGTTTCATGTTTGCCATGTTTTCAACACACTGAGTCTCTGGATGACTGTGAATGTACCGGCTGCGGTCCTCGCAGTAGCGAAAGATGGCCTCTTTGGTGATGAGGCGGTTGGTCCTCTTCATTTCCAGCAACACTCTGGTCATCCACTCCTCCACACTATGGCCTTCTACCAGGACAGGCCGCTTCAACTCCATCACCTCCCCCTCCGCAGACACCATAGCTCCAGCCACGGACTCCCTGTCACTGCTTCCCTCAAACCGCAGAGATGCTATATTGTCATACATCTGGAACATACAAAAACAAAGAGATATAAGGCCTGTTGCTACAATCAGTTCGAACAGGCCAAACAAAATATCAAAATATACCTTAAATATCAAAGGTACTGGTACTGCATATTAAAGGCCCTGTACCTAACTTTTTTCCCATGAGTTTGACACAACAATATTAGTCTTACCGCAATACAGATATATTGTATAAGCAGCTCCTGAGGTCAAAATACGTCCACTGCATGCTGTGTCATGCTGTATCTAAATCTAATTGCCCAATAATCAGGTCAAGTGTTAACATGCAAGTTGTTCCTCTTTGGTCTCTAAATGTTGTGAAAATTGCATCTAAACTGCTTAGAATTCATAGGGTAAGTGAGGTACAACTTTGGACCACTGTAAACTATTTAAAATGAACTAGTTGTGTCTTTCACAACAGTAAAAATCTGTTTAATTTAGTCTGTACATGGTTGCGGGTCTGCACCTTGATTATGTGCTCCTGGACACAGGTGGGGTCGCTGCTGCCCAGGATGCTGAGCAACTCATCGTCAGAAATGAAGAAGAAGCGTGGGAAGCTGTTGCGTTTGGTGTCCAGGTAATCATTCAGGCTCTTCTGACACTTCTCCATCCCATCTCTCAGACCTTGCAGCTCGGCCAACCTGTTCGCCACCAGGCAGCAGCGCCTTATGTTAGGATCCTTCACTGTGTCACTCATGATCTATCAGGATAAAAAATAATCATTGGATTTACATATCTTAAATGTTAAATGTTCAATCTTAATATAATTGTTAAATCTAAATGTTACATGCAAATCTAAATGTTAAATATAAATGATAAACATAAATTTTAAATTTAAATGTTTTGCGTAAAACTAAATATTTAGCTAATATGCAATTTTAAAATATACCAAAATAAATAAAAACTCCAGGAATAACAGAAAGAGGGGGGTGCTTGTGGTGCTGCAGTACCCCCTAGTGGCGAGAGGGATATTTTTTAAAAAGGGATTAAAATATTTTGTACAACTTATATATTTTTTATGAATATTTTGGGAAGTGATTTTGACACAAGTAGGCTATTATATGTCTTTAGTAATCCTACTATGGCCATGCTACGGTTGGCTGAAATCTGCTTCTCATTGGTTAAACTTCAAGGCTCAACCCATGTGATCTGCATCAGCGGAAGATGAAGATGAGAAGTTTTGCCACTTGAAACTAAAGGGTAATAGGGTAATACGTAGTTTCACAGTTCATCATTTACAGCATGAACGATATCAGATTAATGTTTCGCTCATTTTACATGTATCGCATGACACACTGAAGCGTGGATTAGGCTATATCTAACCTACGTTAGGAAGCCCATTAGTGGGCCATCCATCAATTTTTTCCCGCTTAATCCGACTGGGTCACAACACCAGATCCAGACCCCTATGAAACCTCTCTGCAGGTGGTGACCCCACAGGAGGGAAGAATTCCTTGACAGTCCTTGATTGTAAACTCTTCATAGGGGTGTTGCATGTTGTTGGTTGATGGGGGAAACCGGAGTACATGGAGGAAACCCATCCAGACAAACATGCAAACAGAACATGAACAACACATGAACCTGTAACCTTCTTGCTGTGAGGCATGAGTGTTGCCACCCAGCCACCGTGCTGCCCAATTAGTGAGCAACAAATAGTTTTTTAGGTATGAAAATAAACAATGCAGTGTGGGCAACTGTACATAATAACAGATAATATAGACTGGTAAGAACAAAATTGGCAATAGATGGAACACTAGAGAGAAGAGAGAAAGAGACAGACAGGAATACCGTTCTGCATGGGAAAAGCTGCCATCCAAAGTGGCTTAAAGGAAATATCCCATATGGACAAATGCAACGTGTGCAGAGAATTTGTGACCAGGACATCGACTTTGAAATGAAATCATGTGAAATGATAGACAGATTCAAAGATCGGGGATACAAGAAAGAGACTGTCCTATAAAATAAAGCAAATTATTAAGAACAACTGGGACATTAATGAGAGTGATGAGACACTTAGGCAAATCTTCCCAGAGCCTCCTTTGGTCAGTTCTCTCCATGATAAACTGATCCACAGCTACCAACCACCAGCCCCCAAACACATGGCTCGGACCTCGAACAACAGGTTCTTATAAATGTAACAGTTGTCCCCACTGCCCCAATATATGTCAGTCATTTCTGGATCATCATTCACAAAAAGAATATATAAACATTTTATTAATTGTAAAACAACATTTGTAATTTACTTGGGCAGGACTTGTTTGACAGGCAGGACTTGTTTGTCCTGCCTGCGAGGCCTTCTACATTGGGATGACCAAGAGGCGCTTGCAAGACCGTTTGGCTGAGCATAAATATGCTACAGGCAACACAAACTACCCTATGGCCAGACATTCTTTGGACTTTCATAACTGTAATCCATGAAATCTGCAGGCTCATGGTATTGATCATGCAGCAGACTCTTTACATAAAGGTAACCGTAAAAAAACTTAAATAATGTGAAACTTTCTGGATTTATAAATTACATGCAACTAAATATCCTGGGCTCAATGAAGATATGGACTTCTCTGTGTTTTTATAACTGATTGTCTATTACTGACTTTTATAACTGAGTTGTATGTATTTTTTCTGTATTTTTGTGTACATTTGAGTGTTTATAGATTTTATATCTCACATGGTTCTAACACTGCCCTCTTGTGGAGTGTCTCAGGTAGTGTCCACAAGTGAATCTCCACACCTTCTCTTCCAGGTGGAGCAACCCTGTTGGTGGGTTTCTTGTATTTAACTCACATGGTTCACTCAGAATTCTGTTTGTCCCCTGAGGAAAGCCATAGGCTGAAACGTTTCGGGACTTTTAAAGTTGTCCATTTTGACATGCTGTAAATTAATAAAGGCATTTTATTTCAACCGATGAGTGCCTTGGATTTTTTGCATCTTTAAAGGAGTCAAATGTCTGTTTATGGTTAAAGGTCTATTACATAAAAATGTGGGTCATGTTGTGACCTGTGACCTGATTTTTACCATGTCCCCCTTTTTATTCAATTCAGTTCAATTTATTTTTGTATAGCCCAAAATCACAACAGTTATCTTGGCGGACTTTACAAAATTGTTATGTGATTGTTGCTTTTAAACCCCCAAGATACAAGACTCAATTCAGTTTCACTCCAATAATATTTCATATATAAACATAAAGTGAGCCAAGTTTGGATGAAATCCATGGAAGTTATGTAAAATTTTTATCCTGCAATCTGCCAGTTTCCCACAGACTGGCCCCATATGCATCAATATGGGCAAATATTATTTATATTATTTCTGTTATAGCAGATGACCCACTGGTGATAATGCTGACAAATTGAGGACGTTTTCTATTTACATATGAAACTGTAATTCAATTTGTTTGTGGAGACGATCTGTCCAATTTGCTTCTATAAATTGTCTAATTGTAAATAGAAATGCATAAACCCCTGTAAGGTTATATTGTTGTATTCCTCATCATGCCAGGATTCATTGTTCCGTTTGGTGCGACTATGTGACACTGTGTGTGACATTAGTATGACTTTTAACAGACCCATATCATTTTACACAAGGTGAGTTTAACAAAAGGGGTTTTGGGTCCTGAGACTGAACAAAGCTGAGTTGAAATAAAAACACTGAATGTCCTGAGGTCTGTACAAATGAAAAATGGTAGTAAAAAGTGTTTTTGTGGCTACTTGTCTCACATCTGAGCAGTTTTTGAAACTTTTGTTTTTTTTAACTTATTATGGGGTTTTAACCAATTAAGTAGTGCAGCATGACCGGTTCAAAAGATACAAGTAAGGGGCTGTTGGATTTTGTGAAATTACCAATCAAAACACCAGAGTGGAGTAAGAATGAGGCCTTTCCTGTTGTGTTCACCTGGTTCCTCCTGGACACTGCTGTGATGCTGCAGGCCACAGCGGAAGGACACTTTTGGCTCCTCCCCACTAAGACATTTACTTAATGAATTAACTTAATTAATGAATTAACTTAATTAATTAATCAATCATTGTATTTATATAGCACTTTTCAAGATACCCAAAGCACTTTACAGTTCATTATTTTCATTCATTCAACATTAAATGGACATTTAACTGAAACATAAAGGCCACTGAGATGCCCAGTGAAAATGTTGCAGCAACTGCAAATTTGCTGCAGCAAAACTTCAATTTCCCTTAGGATAAATAAAGTATTTCCCTCTCTCTCTATCTCACTCTAGTTTAAATGTAATAAAAACAAAAAGAAGAACAGGAATTGGACATAATAATTGCTTGTGACTATAATGTTATGTGAGAGAGACTTGATTAGCAGCACAAATCAGATGTCAGATTGTGTTAAATTAAAGCTCATAAAAGTATAACTTGAGTAACAGAGCTTCAGATAGAGCAGTGTTTAGAGTTAGCATCATGCCCCCAGAGAATGTTGATCACATTAGCTGCAAAAGTGTCAACAGAAATGACCAACATTTGTGGATTTACCTCTTAAATATTTCTTGGCAAAGTACAATGTAATCAATAGGTAAACCTGCCCCTTCCCTTATCTAAGAGCGTGACATTGTCACATCACATCTGAATTGATTACATGGCATGTTACATGGCATAAGAACTAGTTCAAAGGTAGATTCATTAATGTTGATCTTAGTCATTTTACTATGTTACTGGCCGATAGAATGTTGTGATGTCATTTGAACCACAGCAATAATAAAAAGCTGTGGTAGAGAGATTGTAGTCACAAACAAAAATAACCACCTCAACTATTGTGGGGATAAAAATATGGATGTGGTTGTATTACTTCTAGGCCTATGGTTTAGAATAATTGGACTAAAGCAGTGGTTTAGCCCCTAGCTAAGTCTCACTCTCTGAGTACCACTGTACCACAAGTCATTATGTTATATGAGTAGACTGAGTGTCCCTGAATCATGTCAATAAAAGCACTACCCACCGCCTTGAATTTCTTGTCAATGTTGTCGAACTTTTTTGCCTCCTCGGGTAGCTGTGAGCGGATGTCTCCACCAATGAAGATGCTCTCTAAGTATATCCACTTCCTCTGGGCTAGCAGCCATACCTGCACACATACACACAAGCACACAGTGAGACAGCACAGCACTGCGTTCATCATTTACAGAGATGACTTGTACAGAAGTATGGCATGTGGGACAAATGACCTCCATAGTGAGTCCCTGGAGCAGGACAGGAACAACAACCTATCCCCAAAGGTGCTCTCCTGTCCAGTGATGGTGCTATGGAGCGGGTGCTAGGGTTTAAACAGGATGGACAGGAGCTTGTTTAGCAAGAGAAAGAAATACTTTATTGATACTGAGGGAAATTCAAGTTTTGTTGCAGCACACTGTTGCAGTTGCTGTTGCTACAACATTTACACTGCACTTCTCAGTGCCCTTTGTGTCTCAATCAAAGGTCTCAGTGCAGTTTAACAGAACGACTGGTCAGTGAGGGTCAGTAGATCCTGTGCAAGAGCCAAAAGTGTCCCTCCTCTGTGTCACACACTTGCTCTGTGCTACACATTTGCCGCCACATGTGGAGTAAAAACCTGTAGCATCTCAAATGTTCATAACTAGCTCTTTAGCTAGCCTCTTGCACAGTCTTCATGGATACAAGAAAAAAATACAACTAATTTCACACAGTCCTTTGTGTTCATTCCCTCAAAGTATTTCCTCTGAAGTTCTTTTGTCACACATATGGGGTGTGGGGCCCTCTTTTCAGCCACAGATGTGAATGAGTCAAGCTCAGCACCCACTACAAAGCCTGCCTTCATCACCAGCTTATCTAACCACACAGCATCCTTCTTCTTGAGGCTTCCGCCCTAGCAGGTCAATGTTACCAGGGCATCTCCTCAGGAGCAGTGCCACACCAGGTAATATCTCTGTAATCTTGTTGCTAGGCTTAGTCAGGACTTCCTTAGTTGTAGGACTGTACATGGTATATGTTTTGGGTTGATGGGGGAAACATGCAAGCTCTGCACAGAAAGGCGACCTGGGAATCAAACCTTCTTGTTGTGAAGTGTGAGTGCTAGCCTCTCAACCAGACTGTCCCAAGACATAAGCACTATTAGCACTAGTAACAGGACACAGGTCATAGAAGCTGAAACCAACAAGTTCAAACACTAGATCAAGGAGGCCACTGAGGTCAGAAAACAAGTAGCAGATACAATTAACTGTGATGAGGGTGTCACGCCCCTAGCTGTGACTCTAGTCTTCATTGTGTGTTCCTCCCCTTGCTCTCTCCTGAGTGTGTGGATGTGGGTGGAGTCTGCCTGGAGCTCACTTGCAACCAGTCTACAACCAAGCCCACTACAAAGGCCCAGCTCTCCTGCCAGACTCTGCCAGATTGTTACATCTACTAGACACTGCTCCGGTGAAGACTCAAGTGTTCGGCTGCTGGCTTATTTTCTGGATCCTGCTTACCCTCCTGGCCTTCGGACAATAAACTCTGTTAATCTTTTCATTTCTGCCATGAGTCTGTTTTTAGCCATAACAGAGGGAGCATTTCTCTTTCAGTCTGAGCAACTTGCCAGGTCTATCAGGCTCACCACGCCTACTGGAAGTAGCGGCTGATTGACTGACAGTGAATGTGTCAGTTCTAAACAAGGATTGAGGTTCATGTGAAGCCCAGTGAGCAGGAGCAGGCAGCTTCTTACCTCAATGGTCTCACTGATGAGGGAAAGGTTTTTCTCCCACTGCTGGATGGTGATGAGGAAGGGCCCCACAAAGCGGCTGCCCCCCATGCTCTGCAGGTTCATGATGTCATTGTCCATGCTGAGCAGCACCTCCTCCACAGAGCCCAGGATGGTGCCTCGCTCTTTGGTGCCTTTAAAATAGGGCTGCACTGTGAAAGACATGCTCTCCCAGGTCTCCACAACCTCCTTCACACCCTGTACACAAACATCCATGGTTACACTATGGTTATGTGTTCATTTGTCTCCTTCCCATGCCCCCCTCTTCTTGCTCCCCCATGCAGATGCATGCCTTCTCGATGCTCAGCTCCTTCATCGCAGATGTGACGATGTCTCCAATCACACTGGCATATTTGTGTAGCTCCATAGCAAACATGTTCTCCAGAGTGAAGCTTTCAGCGTTCATCTCGAAGCTGGTGCCTGTGCGTTCCATCAGCTCCCTCCAGTGTCTGTGAGCAGAAAACAAAATGCAGTCACAATGTTAAATCACGTGCTTAATATTAGTCTGTAAATGTTGCCAATAGATTCAAATAGAAAAACTGAAGCTTTTGGTGAATATATCAGGTACAGGAACTCTTCACACTGTATCAGAGTTACCAATCCAGCCGGAACCACACGCTTCGACTACATTTTACAGATACGGGTTGGCTGATATATCGGGTCAATATACTTTTAGTGAATCAGTGATCAGCCTTAAATCTCAAGCACAAGCCAATTTAGTTTTGGCCAACCTGCTGCCTTAAGAACACACATAAAGATCTCTTGAAGGTTTGTGGTAAAAAGAGACTGCAAGTGAGTTTGTGTTAAATTAAAATAACTTTGGGTAAAATAATCAAAATCGCACCTATATGTCGGCGTAAAACTATCTGCTCAAAAATATCAGCAGAGCTTATTGACAACTGGTTGCTCAGGATTCAAAACAATGGATTTCTAATTGTGTTCATATTGTGCTCATACTGTGTTCATATTATGTCAATACTGCATAAATACTGTGCTAATACAGTAATAAAATATAGGTTGATAGAGTGTAAATACTTTTTCAGTACTGTGTTCATACTGTGTTCATATTGTGTTCATATTGTATTAATATTGTAGTGATGGAGTCGGAACAGCCCCACAGACCTGTCCCTCAGAGCTTCGTTCTTCAGGCCCAGCAGAAGAGGGAGAGACTCTTCAAACTCTTTCATGTGAGCGTCCAGGAAGAAAGAGACTGGCAGCGCACGTACGTCTTTGGGCAGCTGCCGGTGCCGCTTCAGGAAGCCATCAATTCCTTCCTGCAGCAACTGGAGATTCAGGTTCACCCATAGTGTCTGTGACCACTGGGCTTTGGCCTCCTGTCCGCCAACAGAGGACATCACAGGTCACATGTCAGCTCTAAACTACAGCTGCAACTGTAGTTGACAAGCAGTTCATTTTAACCCTCAATCACACCAGGGGGGACCGAGGGATTTTACACACATTTGCACTCATTGTTTTCTCATAGTTCAAATAAACATGTTGCAGGTGTTATGAACAAAAGTGTGCCCATTCTAAACGTGCATCTCCAATTTCTCTACATCATCTGAACCCTCTGGATTTAAATTAATGTTCTGAGGTACTTTTTCCTGTTTACATTATTTTCTTGGCTATTTAGCCCAATGTAAACTAAAGGCTACTTTTGCCTTTGAAGCCCATACAAAACCATGCCGCAAATATGATATATAAAACTGTAGGGGACTTGGTACATATACTTTTACACCAACATATGTTCCTCTTTATAATCATTTAAAATATGCCCTATAAGCCCTTATAGGGCAATAATAATAATAATGACTCATTTGATTTATAGAGGACTTAGGCACAGGACATTTTGTATCATGATCTTATATTTCATACTTCTGCTCTCGCCCCTGCATATGCACATAGATTGTACCGAATTAGAGAGAGAGACTCATCCAAACTAAACTGTAAGTTTTGAAATAAATGAAATAGTATATTTTCCAAACAGTAAAATGTATGGATCAGCAAGTTTAGGACATATGTGTCTGATACTGTACCTCTGCTGTTCTTCCAAATACTTGAAGCAAAAGTCAATCACTGTCATTGTGCTCTGAGACTCCACAAACACTCACCCAATCACATACACATGGAGTTCTGAGGGGAGGGGCTAGGGTGTCCCCCCCCCAAAGGCTAAATTAAATGCATTTCAACCATTTACCATATATGGCAAATGGTTGAAATGATGGTTGAAGTCCTGCCCAGTTTATAGAACATATGAAAAAATATATTTATAATATACTACTGCCTGCTTGAAAGAAGTGTATTATAAAAAGGTGGCTTAACAATAAAGTTCCTAACCTTGAGGGCTGAATTAAAGTTGTCCATACCATTTATGTAATGGACAAACTGAAATTTTTTACGTTGATTCGATTTTGACAAATTTGGTAACTATTGGAAAACTTGGAGAGTGTTTGTGATTACTTGTTATTATAACGGGTTTTTTTTTGTTCAAGCTTGAAAATTCTTGTACTACATGTACAGTGACTGGTTATTTTTAGAAAAGGAGAAAGGGGACTGTAGATGACGTGATATATCAGTGTAAACTATATGATGAACCTTTCTTTCCAATAAACTTAAATGGAAAAAAAATGAAGAAGTTATGCAAGAAACAAAAGTCAAGTCAAAATGTGATTGAGGGTTAAATTATGTCAAGTAAAAGAGTTCCACCATAGAGGGCTATATTCTGATCTATATTGTTTCCTCTTCAAAAACATAGCCAGAATTGTGTTTTTGATGAGGACACATAGCCAGAATTGTGTGTGTGTGTGTGTGTTAATGAAACAAAACACAATTCTGACTATGTTTCATCATCAAAAACATAGCCAGAATTGTGTTTTGTTTCATTAACACACACATTTTAACGCACAAACCCTGCATATTTATATAAAGGGAAAACACTCCTTGTGATGTCATGATGATGTGATGTCATGTCATTATGAGCTTTAGAGATGTTAACAGACATTATGTAGGATTACTCATTCCTTAACATGTGAATTAAACACAACTTCGGGTGTGTTATTGAGGAGGAAACAACATTATAACATGGCTTAAAGCTCATAAGAGACCATTTATTACAATATGGGACCTTTAAGAAAATTTTTCATTACAAAAAGACAAAATATACATTTTTGCCTGATTTGGACAAAATGGCGGTGCAGTATTTTACTTTACCTGGAATGTTGTACAGTAAGGTGCCTTTATCTCCATGAGGACAAGTTACAAGTCCAATTTGTGGTGAAGTTACCCTGCTCAAAGTCAGAATGCATGTTTTTTTTTCTTTTGTTTTTAACTGTAACTGAATTAATGCCAGATAGACAAGTTTAATGGCAGTGTGGAAAGTTAAAAAAAAATAGTCTAGTTCCAACCATTTTTCTCTCAAATGCCCTCCAAGCTTTGTCTGAAACTCAGAGGACTAGGCAAATATAGTTAGTAGTAGGGCTGTATTGCCAATACGTAATTATGATTATATTTTCATGTTGTTAACATGGTTAAAATATTTATTTTACCACAAAGAACTTTTTTTCACTCAAATCCATTTAAAAAAATCTTTACCATTCCAAGTGCCCCATGGTGAGTGCTTGAGAGCCTAGGCAGGATTATTCATATAGTTCCTCCTGGTCTAAAACCCAGGGTGATCCTCAGCTGCTCTGACCTTCTGCGCTCTGTAGATGTCGTAGATCATCCTGAGGCCACGCATGTCCTTCTCCATGCTCACCACCTCCGGGTACACTGTCATAGGCAGGTTCAG
>KN499344.1:28391-38508 GCA_000787155.1 Scartelaos histophorus | reverse complement strand
GTGCGGGCGACTGTGCGCAGCTCCTCTCACCCGTTTACATGTACCGTTACACCCCTATCGTTAACCATTAGGAAGTTTGTATATATGTAACTAAATCTTAATGCAGATGTTGGTTTCAGTTGGGCACCGTCAGGAGTGTCCTGAAGCGTCTAACCTCTCAGAGCTTCTCATAGCGCTGCACTGCCACTTACTGCAACAAACGCCCTTCATCACCAGATCACCTCCTGTCTGCCGCCCACTGCGTTCTAAGGAAGAGTATATGGTCAGAAAGAAAAATATATTCTGCAAGATCTACAACTGATACTTTTTATACTTCCTCTGTGAGATTTTCCTCACAAATAACAAATGTTGTGTTTGCATTCAGATTTCCCTTTTTATTCTGAACTGTCCACACTGCACACTACACTGGTGTGAGTGTTGTATGTGCTAAGACAAGTAAATATATCACCTTGACCTATGGCAGAAAATGGAGGCAAATGTTTTGCTCACTAGGATGTAATGGGATAGAGCCCCAAACCCTTGTTCTAGCTGTTACCTGCCAAAGTTAAAGCTCCTTATATGAGTGTGGCCACAGCCTTGTATCCACACTGTAGTTGTGCGGCCGCAGTCTGCTTGTTTACCTGTGTGTAGTGTGGGACATCGCGTGACTGGCGACTGTCAGGAACGAATTTCACTATGAACCAGTGAAACGGCAGGAGCCCAGAAGATCCTGTGGAAATAAGTCATAAAACATAAAACCGTGCTATTAACCAAAGCCATCAGACCCAAACACCACTTTATTCAAATCTGTCTTTTCCAAATACAAAGTGAACTACTTGGTGCAGCTTTATAAAAGGGCTCTTTTTATAGTAGCTATTCAGAGGATTGTGAGCCACTGACGTCCTGTAGTTTCTTTTCCATTGTTAATGTGCTTAAACTCAAGGCAGACAGAATAAAATAATAAAAATGATGACACAGTTAATCTAAACCTTTCTAAACAATGCCATAATGTTGTGTTTTTAAACTAAATATTGTTAGGCGGAAAAATGTATTGTAAAAATTATAAATTTGATCTAAAATATGATCAGTGTAAAATAGAGGGGTGCTTTGTTGATGCAAAAATGTCGCTTATTTAAGTTAAGTTAGTTGACCTAAACTAAGCAGTGCCTCAAGTTATGTTTGACTTTATGCTAATTATGCCTTAAATAGTTTAATCGGCTCTTCAAAATCACAGAAATGGCTTTTACTTAGTAAGGCTATTCCTAAATTTTTGCATGTAGAAATGTTGTCATAGCAACACTTGAGGACTGCATCTCAAATGAAGCTGTCGGGAGCTATTTTTATTTTCTGGCTGTTTCCTCTTGTAGGCTATACAGTGTGTTTGGACTGCCACTACAAAATTACACTAAATAAAAGAAAAATAAATTACACCATTTGTCAATATCCCTAAATAATCTTGTCTTCAATACTTTTAGTTGCTTATATAAGATGCACAATACAGTGTGAAAATCATTTCAGTTTGATAGGTATAAAAAGACTAATATTCTTGATAATATTCCTGAGCTAATTCACTGTTTAACACTGTTTCTGTATAATAGTGACCATGCAAACCATTTTATGTGGCAGACAGGGGACGCGGGTTAATTATTTTTCTTTGCAATTTACATTTTTTACACAATCTTCATTCTTCAGCCTCTCCTCTCTTTAGCTTCAAAGCCTTTTCTCATGTGCGCCTTGCTATGGCTGGGGCCTCTTATAGGGAAGGCCTGTGAAGTGATGGGGATCTGCTTACTCAGGTAGAAGTCCACTTTGGGCCCACTGTTTAATGAGATGGCATCTCTCCAGAGAAGCTGCTGCCCCAGAGAGAAGTCTGCCTGCACTAGCTACATTTACTCCTCCCATTTTAATGACTTTTTATGACTCAGATTTGTTTACATTTTGTTGACTGATCTCTGTTACTTGAATTACTATTGGTCCTTTTTGGCAGGGGTAACAGAAACAGCAGACATTTGAAAATAAAACTATGAACAATGTTTACACAAATTATTGTACAAAACATGCTTGTCTGTGTAATTCAATCCTAACTGGTAGGTGTTGCTATAGATTTAATATACCACAGACTTTTACAGACAGGATTGGTTGTAGACATCTTTATTATAACCCCCCCATCATAGGAGATCTTGAAATTGGATGAATTGCACAGGCGTATTTTGTATCTCAAAATAATAACCCAAAAAACCTCAAAACAACTTGTCATTAGTGATCGAATGCATAGTAACGCAGTAATACTAGTGAATATAAGAAAAGTATATTTATAGAAACTATATCTTTCATGTGTTCGTAAGTGTCTCCCTTCTGTGCCGTAGGTGCTCTGACGGTCGGTCTGGTCCGGCAGTGTCAGACCATCCACGGGCGTGACCGCACCTGCATCCCCCCGCGGCTGCCTCCTGAGTGGGTCACCACGCTCTTCTTCATCATCATGGGCATCATCTCCCTCACCGTCACATGTGGGCTACTGGTGGCGTCACACTGGCGCAGAGAAGCCACCAAATATGCCCGCTGGATCGCCTTCACTGGAAGTAAGTGTTCAGGCAGCCTGTAGTGTACTTGCCTGGAGGAGCTTTGTCTGGTATTGCTGTAAATTGGTTTGATTTCCTGCACATTCTTGTCAGATCAATCATAGCCATGGGGCGATGTTTTGGAGTATAACCGCTAAGTGAAGTGGATCAATTGCTGCTACAGCATGCTACTTGGATGGTCCTCTATTACTCCATAACCGCTGGCAGCTCTAAAAGATTTCCTTTAAAAATACATTTCTGCCATTTTTGAGTTATGAGGAACAGCTACCATAAGATTTTACAACAATTTGTGAACTAATAAAGGCCGAACTGCTAAACTAACACAGAATTCCCATGCTTTTCAGAGCATTATTGCTGAGGTCTGATTTACAAGATTAGAACATTTTATTCAAATATTCAAGTTCAATTCACACATCTTCAGCTGTTTGGGAAAAGTGTTGTTGTGCACAGTCAAATGGATATGTTTTCTGCTGGCCCTTTATACCCCTGAAGCTGAAATATTCTCTAATGCTGCTCCTCTGTCACCTTGTGGGCGGATGGAGTGTGATGTTATTTTCTTTCTATGCTCCTTGAATATGGGCTTCATTTCTCTAGTTTCTGCAAAGCCACAGTAGAAAGAGGCACTTAATTCTTGAACTGTCCCCTTTTTTGCATGTTATTCAAGATAGTTTTTGTCTGTAGACTTTATTCTACCTGACTAACCAGTCACTTCTTTTACCTGAGATAAATAAAGTTTGATTATCATTTCTTCAGAAATCAGTGGCATTTCTCAGTCTGCCTGACAATCATGCTGTGTTGAATCGGGGAGTTGGGATAAGGTTCTAGATCCTCTCATCTTTGCTGGCCAGATAATAATTGTACTGCACGAGGCAAGGTACAATGTTTGGAGAAAGGAATCAGTTTCACGGTGCTTGAGCTGTTCATTGCTGGGTTTTATCCGAATGAATGTGAAGAATAACATAATAAAACTAACGTCAATAATATTAACTAACTAATGAACTAACATCAACTCACGATCATGTAGAATAGTGATAAGAAATGCACAATACATGTATGGGTAAGTCTGTAAAAGAGAATAATCTCTGGGGGGTTATAGCTGCCAGACCTTCCACTCTCATTTGGCACAAATTCACTTATCCCAGGGTTTTGTGATTTTGCTAATTACTTGCATATAGATGATTCACCATCTTTTGAGTGCAAAGGCTTACAAATAACTGTCTGTCTGACAGGCACATATCTGTGTCAGCTCAACTGGAGGGGAAGCTACGTAAGAAGTTGCTATGGCAACCAAGAGCCTTTGTCACCATTTTTGTAAACTCCACAATTGTCCACAACAAGACTTGGCACAGTGTAATTTTAGCTTGTCTACAGATGACGACTTTAAACTTGGTTAAATGTTTTGTGAAAAATGTGAAAAAGTGCTTATATACTTATCAGGAAGTTAAAGAAATGTGAGTGCAGCTTCTGTTTTTCTGTTTGGTGTTTGGTTTTATTTATCAAGTAGAGAAGATTATTACTACTTTGCTGTGAGAAGTATTATTACGCCTCCCACATTTATCCATTTGCATTGTACAAGAAGCACAGAATAGAGCTTATAGTTTCTCCAGCAGCAGGTTAACCGCAGCAGTGGCCTGTGTCATCTCTTTTGGGCCTAATGGATGGAGTGACCCATGAGGCATGCTCGAATATGCTGAGCTACATATTTGTGACTCTACACCTGACTTTCATAACATAATTTCTTCAATCACTGGCGTCATCCGCAAAGTGCTACCGCAAATTTAAAATTTGCAGTGGCACAGCAGATAGCAATGAACTAGCAGAAACATTTGAGGTGAAAAAAGTGCAGACTGACATTTTAAATCATGTTAATCACAGCCCAGTAAGGCTACATTCAAAAGATCACAGCACGCAATCTCACACTTTAACTGCTGAATAGTCCACAATTATTTTTTCATTTAGTCGATTAGTCGAACTTAATGCCATTTAACCATTTTCAGATCAGGTATGCCAAAGGATGTATTGATAAGAATATCTTTCATAAATAATCAGTCTGTGTGTATGCAAGATAACAATTAACTGTGTATAGGTAATGATTATTTAATAGTGAGCTAATAACATTTTTAACTAACAAACATTTAGGCCCTATATGGAGTGAAAACACATTAGTGATATTGGGCATTTTAACACTGTGGACATTGTACATGCTGTATTTTTGACAGTACCAGTATTCGTACAGTCCAGTATTACGTAGGTGGTCATGTTATGCCTGTTTATTTAAGTAAATGTGGCAAGGCAAGTACATTTGGTTCAGATAAATACTGCATATCTGAGCGTGTAAAGGAGTATTTGACTCATTTCATGCTTACCCCTGTCTGTCTGCCATATTTGCATTTTTGTCTTTTACAAAAACTGAGCCTGAAGTGGTGGGTAGGATCTTGATGTTTGTCATTCTAATTAAATTACTGTGGCATTTAGGAGGTGAGAAATACTGTATTCACTCTAAGCATAGAAGAAAAAAACTATGACAGTCTTTTCATTTTTGTACAAAACAACAGCAAGACAAAAGTCCATTTTTGTTTATCTTTAACATAATGTAACATAAAGCATGAATATGTTATTTCTGGATTGCATGACCTAATGTTGTTGTTTTTTGTTTTTTCTTTCCTAGTGATCCTGTTCTGCATGGCGGCGCTCATCTTCCCTATAGGTTTCTATATAAATGAAGTTGGAGGCCAGCCGTACAAACTGCCCAACAACACTGTGGTGGGCTCTTCGTATGTGCTCTTCGTCCTGTCCATCTTCTTCACCATAGTGGGACTGCTTTTTGCAGGCAAGGTGTGCCTCCCAGGCTGAGGACCCTGCACCTGCCTCGAACTAAACCAAGGGGCTGTGAATACTTCATGGGATTTATGAAATACAAAGAATCCAAATGGAAAACAACTCTGACCTGAAGCCGGAAACAGGGAAATGATGTGTGAGAGAAACACCATGAAGTGTCTCTGTAGAGAAAACTAAATGAACAAGCGCTAATGAGACATGGGCACTAACACAGGGGGCCGCTGAGGCTCGCCCACCCTGCCACTGTTGATCTTAAATATGGCGTCTCTGCTGTTCTTTTGGAGAGAGTGCCTAATGTGCCGCTGTCATGGCAACCACGGCCACAGTGCTGACGTGCGTTTGTAAAAGAGCACTCTAGCCCCGCCCCTCTCTGACCCCAGTCCCGCCTGCCTCTGACTCCTGGTTGCCTGAGCACACTTTGGCTCTGTTACGATCGCTCCTGTTTCTATTTTTGGTTTCTCTGAGCTTTTTCTGTGTGTTTTGGTTTTCTGTTTTTGTACATTTTGTGTTGATGCTTTCACCCCCTGCATTTTCACCAAAATAGTTGAGGTTCCCTTAACATGAGCCTGGAGAAGGGCCAAAGGGGGTTCAGGATGGGGGCTGTTCTGTTGTGGGCTCCAGGCGTGAAGCTGGTGCAGGACTACCTCTCTCTGAGCTCAGGCAGCAGAGGGGACCAAGGACCACAAAGGAGGATACCACTAAACACAGGATCAATGTTGCCTGCAGTTACCTTACTACAGCAACATATTAAAATGTAAAAAAACACATTAGACACTTCATGTCTTTAACTGTGAAAATAAATATAAGCAACCTTTCAATATTATTTGACTTCATAGTGTAAATCCTGACCTACGCAGTGTTTTCTTAAAGAAGCTGAAGTACTGTGGCTGTGTTGGTGGTATCCTCTTTCATCCTTGAATAAACAGTATGAGTGATGGGGAGTATTTGAAGGGAGTATTTGAGTGCTGTTTTGTATCAGTGAAGGCACTGGGACTGCAGGTCAGGTCCATGGGGCTGTGCCTCTGAAGCTTTGGAGACGTTTAACACAGACACTCTAGCTCCGTTTTGTCAAAAAAAACAGTAGAATCAGTATTGAATGTGTATCTGTTCATTTCTCTGTTGCCACTGTAAACTCTGGACATTTCTAAGCATTGTCTTGTATTTAATCTTCTGCATCATTAAGACAACTAAAGCCAGAGGTATAAATTTTAACATAAATAATGCAAATGAATGACATAATTATTTGGGACCCATTTAAATAGTTCAAAGTGATTCACTAAATAAGGGATCCCCACATTGGCAGAGCTGGTAGGACCATGTAGTGCCTGAATTTGTTAAACATTTGCAAAGCTCAATGTTTTTGCCTTTGTTTTGTTTTTCAGTTGTTCTCACTGGGTCCGGTATAAACTGCTAATGTCCTGGTGGTCTGATTATTGTGCCATTACCTGTTTTTGTTTAATAATGTACAGACACAAAAGACAGGATCTGTATTAGGAAGCACTGTGCATTCAAACAGTATAGGCAAGCGAACTAGAAGCACCACAAATGTATAAAGGAGAACTTCTTACCTCATTGTTTTAGTTTCTGCTATTATTTTCTAATGGTGGCATTGTGTGCCCTCTAATTTTGTCTCTTGCCTTGATCGGATGTCTACACATAAAGCCTACGATCATAGGGAATTATTTATCACTCAATAAAAAGAGAAAATGGGTGTGTGTGACTATGAAACTGTGGATTGTTTTTATTTCAAGCATGAGATCTCTACATCATTTTATGGAATTGTTTTAATTCAGTCTCTGATATTTATTCTTTTCTTATCAACACAACTGAAACCAGTTTTTGACATACAAAGATATTACTGTGACTTTTTAGAAGAAGATGCTTGATTAATGTAATGTTTAGGTGACAGCTTAGTACCTTCAGAATAATAGTAGCTCCTATAACAATCAAAACTGTTTAACATGAGTTGAACAGGTTCCTCCAGAGGGCAGTGTTGAGCAGGAGTTCACGTCTATTAACTCTGCGCCCTTCGGCAGGTGAATATAAACTCCTATATTGTGTGTGAGAGCAGCGTGTGGATGCTCAGAGTGATGAGTATCTGCATTCAGACTGAGGATTACTGCGCACATGAGACATGAGGCTGGGCTTTATATTGATCACGATGGTTCCATTGGTTCCATATGTCTGCTCTGTCTATGTTGTGTGTATAGAGTGTGCATAGTGTGGAGTGTGAAAAACAACATGCTCACCTATGCACGGCCTAAGTAAGAAAATCATGTTAATTCTTTACATTCAAATGGCAAAATATAATATAAATCAAAACATGCTACTGAAATGTCATTTATTCTTTACACCTACCCACTACATTTTTAACACATTTAGACCACGTTAGAACTCTTGTGTTAAACTTGGAAATGAGTGATTCTGAGCTGAAATAGAGAGGATATTAGGACTTTAGGGGAACAACAGGGGAACAGCCATGATCACTTTTCTGTATCTATAGGCCACTTTACCTCTACTGACAGCAGGAAGGGAAGGTGAACCAAAAGCTTTTGCGCACACACACTGCAATAAAGAACATACTCTGAGTCTGCTGCTGGACTGGGCTCCTTTAATTTGCACTGTGCTGGAAGTGGTGGTTAGGTTTATGTTCACCTAAACATTGTAAAATATAAGAAGAAAGACAAGAGATTAATATTATTTTACTCGCGAGGAGAACGAACAGAGACAGTTTCTTCAGGTGCCACCTCTATCCGCTCTGAAGGCCTCACCCCGCTTTTATTTAGTTCGAGGTCCCTAGTTACAAGGAAAGAAAACTTCTACGGGGATGGGGGGAAATCAGCAATAACATCATACACAATTATGCATAATAAAACTTTATTAATGTGTGGCTGCTGTTCTTGTACAGCGTCTGCACCCAGGAGTTTGGGTGCTGCGGTTTCTCT
Source organism: Scartelaos histophorus (assembly GCA_000787155.1). Classification (NCBI taxonomy): domain Eukaryota; kingdom Metazoa; phylum Chordata; class Actinopteri; order Gobiiformes; family Gobiidae; genus Scartelaos; species Scartelaos histophorus. The sequence goes on along the minus strand of KN499344.1, from coordinate 30,167 downwards.
CTGATCTGAGAGAAGACGCCACATTATCTCTCATTTCCCAAAACAAATGGTGAGCAAGTGGAAGCCAAACTGTACACAGTAAAAGTACACAGAGGTTACAGAGCACACAAAAACTTCTAACATATGATTATAGAATATATGGGGTAAAATGCATAATTATTCTAACAGTGGTGCATCCTACTGTTGTTCTTAAAATGATAACCTTGTAGACCCAGATCTCCTGCCAGCAGTGCGCACTCTTACCCTAACTGCAAGGCTGTTGTGACATCGGCATCAATATCTAAGCCCTCTTTACTCAGGACTTCTAGGAAATAAATGTAATAAATATTGTAATAAATATGTAATCAATGAAATATAAATAATAATAATATAATACAAATAAATAAAAAAATATGTGATTAATAAAAAAGTTCCAATATAATATGTAACTTTATAACTATATAACTTTTAATAAAGGGGCAATTTGATAACAATGCGTCTTTAGTCTACCCTCACTGATCAAGGTGCCCCTGTTCTGCTTTATCGTTTTGACCTCATCAATATTTTGATTGCACATTAACGATTAACAGTAATATCACATTAACCGAGTAGTCTTCACCTGAAGCCCCGGGACACCTGACGCTGCGCGGAAAAGACGCGCCAATCAGAAGAGCGCGCGCGGGTGCCTGGCCCTGACACAGGGAGAACCCGTAAAAGCGAAATGCACGGGTCCTCCCGAAAGGTACTCTCCATGAACGTGAGGCTGATGGAGCTCTAACACGGTAAGGCAGCAGTTTCTCAACTTCTCGTGTCTAATTGCATGGGTTAAATTCACTTCCTTTGTATTTCTTTGAAGTGCGACTATAAGCCTAGCGGTCCATCAAATATTACTCACTTTTATTTAATTATTTAGCTGTCCACAATTAAAAAAAATCCGAATGAATAAAATAAATTACAATTGCAGAAGACTTGTTAGTATCACCAGAAAAAATATGTCGCATAGCTATGATTCTGCTCTTTACTTTGCCTTTTATAATCATTTTGATCTCCTCCAACTCCGGATAATGTGGTTACTTACGATTTTCTTTTAAGTGATCCAAGACTTTTAAACCATTTTTACATTTTTTTAACAAATCATTACATGTCCTACCAACAATGCAGACAACACTTAATGTACATCTATGTGTCAGTGGCGGCAGGGGACTATGGATCAGTGGACTCACTCTGCCACTGCATCTGACAGATCAGTGTGTGGATGCAAAACAACTTTCTCCAGCTAAACTCAGACAAGACAGAAGTCATAGTCTTTGGCCCACAGAAACAAAGAGACAGAGTCAGCACTCATCTCCAGTCTCGCTCTCTAAAACCTTCAATTCAGGCTAGAAATCTAGGGTTAATGATGGACTCAGAGTTGAACTTTTACAGCCACATCAAATCAATAACATCTGCAGCCTTTAACATCTAAAAAACAGTAAAAATCAAAGGAGACTTGGAGAGACTTATCCAATGCGTTAGACCAGTAGGTTAGACTCCTGTAATGCTCTGCTCACTGTATGACAGCAGCAGTACATCCAAAACGCTGCAGCTTGAGTCCTGACTTGAACCAGGAAGTACGAGCACATACAGTAAATCCAGGTCTCTGCACTGACTCCTGTGAGAAGAGACTTTAAAGTGGATTTACTTGTTGCACCAAAGTTCATCTGTGACATGTTAGTGCCATTTAAACCATCTCACACTCTGTGGACCTCAGGGACCAGTCTCCTGCTGGTGCAGAGTCAGGACTAAACATGGGGAGGC
>KN499344.1:8368-24026 GCA_000787155.1 Scartelaos histophorus | reverse complement strand
TAGTCTTGTTTAAGTCTCCTCCTCATAGACGTAGTATGGCTATTTTCCTCATGTACGTCTGATCCTATCTCTTGGACATTAATTATGAAAAAACACTTAAAGCCGTTTGCGAAAACTCAAAAGTTGAAATCCAATTCTGCCAGTTTAAAAATCCGTTCATAAAAGAAGTTTTCAAAAATCTCTTAATAAAACAAATTATTATGTGAAAATGTTTGATGGGCCAGAATTACCTGTTGATCTTAAGGAGAAATGTGGTACTGTGAAGGCCTCATGAATGTGTGATGAGGGGAAACCAAAGAGTCTGTCGGACAGCTGCTGGCTGGGGGATCGATGATGGCGTCATGAATAAAACATAAACCACTGCGGGTCACAAAAGAACAGGAAGTTTGTAGTGGAGTGGACAGGAAGTGACCTCACAATGGTTAAGGTCACTAGAGTCACATACATCAATATATTTTGGTATGTCATGTTGAGGGAAATTTGTATTGTGGGGAAATGTGTAATAGTCAGGCTTATATATATTTAGTTTTTAGTTTAGTACAGGATCTTGAGTTTTATGATTTTGACATAAAGTAACTAAGAAATAGTTGAATTGTTACCATTTTCACTTTGTTCTGCTTAACAGTTAGAGTCTGCTTGTGTCAAATTGTTTTCTGCTACTTTAAAACAGCTCTGTAGTTTTTCAGAATAGTTTTACTCTATACTACTCTAAAAGTTTTACTCTTTACACGCAAAATTAATAGCAGCAACTTCAGTATTGTAGTGTCATTTTAACATGTTCCTTCACTTTCTTAAAAAGATCTTTTTTAATGCAGTAAGTGTAGAGAAGGTTTGATCTGTCCCATCCAGAAGCCACAAGTCAGTTTTCTCTGAGTAGTTGTTGTGGCCTGAGAACCACGGGTCACATCAAGCCAGTCAAATGCTAATCGGGTACTTAACTGAAGGCACTGAACACTGAAAAATCATGTTTGGTCAAAATAATAATATAATTTTGGGGGTATTTATCATCACTTCTGAACAAATGAAGGATTCATGCAAAAAGATCTCAAATAGTGTTGGTCTACAGCTATTATTGGCTGTATGCGAGATACTTTAGTGGTATCCAGTGTGTGTATCTGTGTAATATTGAGGCAAGAAGCATATGTATGTGTTTTCTTTTGTGTAATCCCTCAGTCGTTCCAAGCAGGATTTCTTCTTTGCTATTTCATTTGAGTTTATTTATTTATTTATTTATTGGTTTATTAGGACTTTGTACAGTTACATTAAGCACAGTGGCAGAGATGTTTGTACCAGATTGTAGCTCAGAGCTAATTTCCATCTGTGTCCTGGGAAGGGGAGACAACACAAACACAAAACAACTAAACAATATACAAATATACAATACAATAAATATTTACAAGTTAAAAGTGCAATGTATAATGTAATGTAATGTTGTAACACTGTTAGTTTGGTAATCTGTGGCCATCAGGTGATACCCACAGGGGGAACGTCTGATGGCAAAATACCCGTTAAAGTTAAAGCAACTATACAATATACAAATATACAATACAGTTATTGATGATGTACCCATTAGTTAGTTATTGATGCACCCATTTGCTATAGTTTCCAGCACCACTACACTAGACTGTAATAACACCTTTGCTTTTATTAAACAGGTAAGAAACATCGCCGTCACCCACACATTCAAGATTGACAAGGCACGTCGTGAGCTGGGGTACTGCCCAAAGCCCTACAGCCTCGCCGACACAGTGGATGAATACCTGAAATCCAGACCGACCTCCTGCCCCTCACCTGGGCTCACTCAGCGACATGTCTTACGCCTCCTGCTGGGCCTTGGTCTCATGCTGCTTGTCTCCTGCTGGGTTCTCTGTCAGTGCGGACCAGCTGACTAGACAAGTTCAAATGATACTGTGCGGAAACTTCTGCTCAGTCCAGCGGTGTCAAACTCTTACTGAAGAGTTACAAGGGCCAATACTATAGTTACCTAATTTGTCTTTTATTCTTATATTGTAATTTAAACATAATATACCCAATCAGGCACCTTTATCCTAGTAGTGTCATAATGCCCAGAGTGTTTGTAATTAAGGAAGAAATGACACAATTGTAAAGGGAATATTATGTCACTTTTCATTTGGTTTTGGCTGTCTGTTTGTTTATTGGCTAATGCCACAAATCCTCACATGTAATGTCTTTAGATTAATTTGAAACACCTAAATAAGAATTGAAGAATATTATTCATCACATCATTTGTCTTTGCTCCATATAAAGATGATGAAATTATGATTAAATCTGAACATATGCCCATTTTTTGTACTTACTAACTCACAGGAAACTGTTACATTGAGTAAGCTGGTTTTCGTTTGTAATATTTGTGTGTTCTACAATAGTCACATCTTTTCCTGTTGTAAGGGAAGTAATCATGACTCCTATCTGACACCACATGGGGGCGCACTTTCTATTATACATTGACGTATTAATCTCTTGTTGTGTGGCGAGTTTACCACCTGGTCTGAAACCATCATTTAGCATTTATTTTGATGCCTTTATAACTTTTTCAGAGCTTCACAGACAATGTAGGTTATTCCACTGAATTCTTTATTGAAGGTTGCTTTGGTCATTAGTTTTTGCATGAATGCTGAAACAAGATAACACTGATATGTCATTTCTACTTTGAAGATGAATATACTGAATACATAATGCTTCATAATAATTCACAATACAGTTAGGTATATTTATAAATTAGCTGTTAATATACTGATAACTATTTTTCATTCCTGAGGCTTGAAATTAGAACAATGATTTAATTAATGACATAATAAATTACAATAAATAGTCATTTAATCTAAAAAATAAATAAATAGCTCTATACAACATAATAACTACACTAAATTACATAACACTTCTTACTTATGACTTCTGAGCTTGTACCTGCTTTCACTTTCATAACATGCCCATGCCTTGCTCATAATCTGACCATTGTGAACTTACACAACTCAACAAATACCAACTTATCCTCAACGCCTGATGCTGAAGTAATTAGCAACAGTTTTACATTCCTCTACAACGAACACTCCTAATATCATAACTGCAGTCCACCCACTTTTCTCCATAAACCACATCCCAAAATGCCAACGACAATATTCAACAGAAATTATGAGACAAACTGAAAGTTATAACAGCGATTTTGACTTACATATTCAAGAGATTAATAGATGTATAATCTTCCCTAGGGAATAGTTAAATGGCATTACAACTGCCCACATTCTCATAAACTACCACAAGTATTTAAACTGGCCTCATTTCCTCAGTCACAGTGCTTCTGACTCACTATATTATGTGCATGATGAGTAAAAAAGAAGACAACAGTTCCTTGGCGTCATTTGGAGGTGTCCCTGTTGTGGCACAGATCTTGTTTGGTCTTCTGGATGCAGGTGAACAGCTCTCTGAACAGGTGCTTGTACTCAGGCTGTCCCTCCTCACAGGCCACACTCAGGTCGCACAGTCGCCTCCAGGAGCGACTCGTCACTGAAGGGCTGGAAGATGTCTGCACGGCCTTATGGGTAAGTCTGTCGGAGGCCTGCTTGCACCGCAGTAGGAGCTCTTCATATTTGGCCTGAATGACATAAACAGGATTATTATTTTTCCTGTAATATTTGTGCTTGGGCTGTGCAATCGTGAATGATCAGTTGGGTTTTTGGGAGAGATATACATCCAATTTTCTGTCAGTAAAAGCAAGTGGTTTGCAGCAGAATTCTGATTTTTTATTTCAGTATGTTCAGTATCATCCTCAAGAAATGAATATTGAAAGCCATCTTTATATATATCTTTGTATGAAATAACATGCGAATGCTACTGAATTAATAATAACGAACAATCTTCTGTTATTCATTCTATTATCCTATTATTTATACTATTCATAACTGCAATATATGAACTCCACAGTTTTTTTTTTTTTACTAACATCTTACTCCCTTACGTTACTTCCAACATTACTGATGTAAGCAATACAAATACTTAACTAATAGTTAATTATTTATTTATGTGTTTATTTGATTGGAACAGTGCATATTAATGAACATATATGACAGAGGCACAAATGTAAACACGCCGGATTGTACCATACGGCTCATTTCCATCCGTAGTCCCACGGGTCACAGGGATCAACGGGTTCATAGGGTGTTGCATGTTTTTGGTTGATGGGGAAACCCGGAGGAAACCCATCCAGACACGGGGAGGAAACATGCAAACTCCACACAAAGGCCTGGGCGACCCGGGGATCGAATTACTGATAATGCTATGAGTTTCAGAATGAAAAATAGAAAAATAGAACTGCAACCATTGCAATAAACAATTTAAAACTAAATTGCCTCAAAATGATGCTTATTAATGGGAAGCTGAAACCCATGAACAGACAACCATAAATATTGAATCCCTAAACTGAGTTCCCGGCCCGTACCTGCAGAGCGCTGTACTGAGCGTCGACCTCATGCAGCAGGGACATGCCTCTCTGTGTGACGGCCTCCACCCGTCGCACACACATCTGCTCATGGCTGTGGCGCAGCTCATCAGCAGCTCTCAGGACACTGTCACTGTGACACCTCTGTTTGCTCACATATTTGTGCTGCTCACTTAAGCTCTCTGGAGTCTCACTCTGCTCAGAGCTGGGCTTTTCCTCTGAAGAAAAGAAAACTGTGTCTGGCAACAGCAGCTGCTCTGACCTCCTGAGGGAAGAAGAAATTAATTCATTAATGAGAAAGTTGTATCATATTATGAAAGGTGCACTATGTTTCTGGTAGAGGATCTACCACCTGTTAGGCAAAACAATAAGATTTCCATGGAGACAGGTGCTGTACCCTTCACTCGTGTTATTCATATTTAGTAAAATATGAAAGACACTGACAGAGTGTCATGGAGTTAACCATGAAAAATAAATCAAAAGGAGCAGAAAAAACAGCAATCCTATGTTATTTGCCCCTTTTCTACACAACATTTTAAGTTGAAATCAGTTCACAATACATTTCCATGTAAACCACATGCTAATAATATGCATGATCACATGACACATTTAAATAAAATGCATTATCATTATTATAAAACAAAATATCTTACTTGCTGGCACAGTCTCTCTGCCACAGACACCTCAGCTGCTCCACCTCAGCCTCCAGCTCTTGTTTTCGCGCCCTACATCCATCCAGAAGGACCAGCCGTTCCTCTAGACTCCTGTTTTCTAGGGCTGTGAGTTCAATCTCACGTTCAGCTGCCTCTCTGTACCTCCTCTCTATGGCCATCTGAGTGTGGAGGCTCTGTATGCAGCGCTGCAGATCTCTGTGCTCCTCCTCGGGATCTGGACACCGCTTTTGTTTTGAGTAAAAGACTTGGTGTGACCAAAGTCCCACAGAGTTATCAGTGTGAATATGTCTGAACAAAACAGAAAAAGCAGGATTTTACAATAGGTGAAAAAGTAATACATACAAATACTCAAACTGTAATTCAGGCATCTGACTACACTAAAAGGATTAAACTTTTATAGATGTTATTGCCTATAATGGTCCACAGAATGGAAACAAGCTCACTCTCCACAGATATGAACTATTTGACCTTGTGATGTCCCCTGTTGTTTCCATGGAGATAGATAAGCTCAGTGCCAAACCACAATGACTCCAGGCAAAACCATCTATGAACACAAGCAGATGGGGGGCCCTCTACTGGAAAAGTTATATAGTACACCTTTAAATGGAAACGGGTGACGGGGTGAATATTTAGGAACTGATTGTGATATGTTCATTATGGAAAATGAAATAAGCAAATAAAAGTCAACAAATACATTTATTTATTATATATTTATTAACATTTAAACTTTTTGCAACTAATTTTGAATGTATTACCTTTTGTGTTGTTGCTCTTATAATATATTGTGGTGTGTGAGATAATGTGTCCAAATAATTTCCCTTGTGAATCAATCAAGTTAAATAATTGACTGTAACCCACACAGCAGCACATATGTATGTGTCTCAGTGTCAGTATTGTTGGTGCTTAATCGGATTACAATAATCTTTACTCACGCACCATAACAAGGACAAGCATGTTAAGGTCCTCAGTCTGAGTGTGTACTGCGTCATTGTAACACACATTAGCCTGTTGTTACCTATTGTCCTGAAGATTATACAGCTCTTTCAAGCAGGACACGCTCTGTGCCCCCAGTGCTCGTCTCTGCTCGGCCTCTCGTCTGTTCCGATCGGTCTGAGATGTTTTGAGCTTCTCTACTTGTTCCTGCAGGTCCTCCATGTGGCTCTGAAGGCTGTCGATGGTCTCTGTTAAACTAGGAACATATTAAGTTTAACATTACAAATTCATAATATAATGTTATTTTACATTATGTATCTTATATAATAAAGTTTGAGAAACCTTTGTATTTTTTGCTGAGCCAGCCTGTTGTCCTGTACTAATCTTTGGTTTCCCTGCTCCAGATCTCGTGCTGTCATATCCAACTGCTCATATAATTTGGCATGATGATCATTCATCTGACGCAACAGGTCCACTTGTTTGGTCAGGTACTGGTTTAGAAAAAGCTCATTATTTAATGTTGTGTTATTGTTACACTTTAAATCATTCTATAGGAATCTGAACACTGCACTACTGTGTTATTGTTTTGCAGCATAACAGTTTAAATCTGACAGCAATCTGTGAATTATTTAGGTAGTCATTAGCAAAGTGTTAAAGCCGCTGTGGGTCAGAGATAATCTCTTTGTACAAGAGGGACCTGGATTGAAGTAACAAGCTTTAGTGTGTTCAGATCCTAATCTTATGTTTCACTCAGGGACAGGTCTCAGTTTGTTAAAACAATCTAAACATGTTGTGTTTGATGAAAGCATAGATTCTAGCAAGTTGAAAATGATTATTTTTTCTTAAATGTAGTTCATATAAAATGTGCTGAATAGTGTCACCTCTATCTCTTGCAGCTGCTCCTGGTTGGTGGAGTACATCTGTTGCAAAGCCTCCTCCAGCTCATGATTCTGGTCCAGGAGAGTTTTCCCCAGCTCCGCCGCCAAGTGAAGATCTGCACAACAATGTTCAAAATAACCTTTAACAGACTCTCTATGAATAAACACACACAGAAAAGTGTGTTTACCTGAAGCACTAAGGTGTCTGCAGATTGACTAACTGCATCCTGTCTTTTACCCAGCTTCCTGTCTTAACCGGATCAGCCAGAACTTGGAATCTAGTAACTACATCTTAGTTGTGCAATAAAAAGCTAATTTGTACAAAAGATTATATGTTTTTCTATTTGAAATCATTATAGTCATGATCCCCTCGTCCGCACTAGACACAAACAGCAAAGGAAGACTTGTGACAATCTGATACAAATCAGATGACATTCCTCACATTACTTCCACTGTTAAAGAGCAACTCTCCAGGATGTTACACCCACGGCTTCCTACTCTGTAAACACTTTCAGCATTCAGTCATAGTCATCCAGTTACCCAGTGAGATTTTGAGTGCGAGAAATTCACAATTTATCGTCATTTCGTAATCTAAAAACAGGAAACGCAAGCCTACATGATGCATGTTTTGGATGTACCATATTTTCTCTATAGGCTACAAAGTTGTGAAAAAGTATGACATTCAGAATAAGTTATTACATTAAGCTATTAGAAATACACTTTTAGAAACTCCCTGGTCCATACAATTATTTAGACATGAATTAGTTTGACAATCACGTAAGAGCTGATGCTGGAGACTAAACCACAGCCTCCCAGACTTTACCGCGTTCGAGGTCACGGGAGTTGAACCAGCGCTCTCCATCCTTGTCAAACTCTTCCTCCAAAATCCTGTCCGTGAGCATTTTACACCACAACGAGCTGAGTTGCAAGAGATGAAAATCACTGATTGTAAATTCTTAGACCGCTCCTATGAACCATTCCTGTCGGACTGTGACATTCACCCCATGCAAATTTTCCCACTACAGCAACGTGGCAAATACACGCCAACATCCGGTAGGTGGAATTCACCAAATTCGTCTGTTCATTTTTCCCCTTCTTAGACCGCTCCTATGAACCATTCCTGTCGGACTGTGACATTCACCCCATGCAAATTTTCCCACTACAGCAACGTGGCAAATACACGCCAACATCCGGTAGGTGGAACACTTGATTCACCAAATTCGTCTGTTCATTTTTCCCCATAACATTTATTTTTGTGAGATATACCTGCATTGTGTATCTATTTTGCTTTGCCATACAAATAATAGATTAAGGCTGCATAATTTTATTTTAGTTTTTTAAGTGGCCAATCACAAACCAGTAAGTTCAACTTTGGCCAATCAGGTGATTTGTTTTCAACTGCGTTTCCGCATCATGGACCATGGATCTTCTTTCAAGTTCCGCATTTCAGACGAGCACAAAAACAGATTTATTAAGTTGTCGTCTTTTATTCCGTAAAAATCAAATGCTAGGATCGTGCAGGGTTAAACGCTTTGTTATTTGTTGATCAAATGTAACTTGTTAGCAGCAAAAGTTAGTGCACTAATCTGATTTTACGATTGCGTTGATACTTTTTTTTTTATTTGGCAATAGTCAGTGGTGACGGAGTAGTGAAGACAAGTGGACCAGAAACAATGGCAGTAACAAGATTTGTGAAGAAACTGGGATTGGACCAAGTAGCTTTAGCGTATGCCATGACCACACTGGGATCTTGCATGATAAATAATATATTCAGCTTTTACTATGTAAAAGTATTTCTTAATAAATACAAGATATCCGAAAGCGCTTTTCACCAGTCACAGGTGAGTAGGCTATGTGCACCTTGCATGCAATTGTTGAACAATTAAAGTGGTATACTCGTAACAATATGTCTACTTTATATTGTTAACTGTCTCACATTTGCTTTTAGGTTGTCTACATGATTTGGAATGCATTGAATGATCCTCTTTTTGGATACCTACAAGATAACTCCAATGCCCCCTGTTGCTCTAAACGGAGGCTCTCTATTTTGTACGGTGCTCCTCTGTATTCTTTAGCTTTTCTTTTGGCCTGGTTCCCATGGCGCTCATATTATCCTGGTGACTGGATGAGTGGGGTTCATCTAATGGTAGCGTTGTGTGCTTTTGATGCCCTTCTGACATTTGTGCTTTTGGCACAGTGTGCACTGTTTGCTGAGATATCAAATCATCACCAGAGTCGCCTTCGTCTTGTCAAATACAGTCAGGTAGCAGCCTTGGTTATTTTAACACTGCTTTGTGCATATCCAGAGCTTAAGTATGCAACAATGTTTTGTTTTTGAAGGTTGCCTCTCTCATTGGCTCCTCCAGCATCCTCTTTTCTGGTGTGGTGTCCCGAAACATGGAAGACTTTGCCTCATTCCAGGCGTTTACTGTTGTCATCGCTGTGCTGAGCTGTGGGTGCATGCTCTACACGGGCTTCCACTGTGAAAGTCGCTTTGATAACAAACTCACAGAGCCAGAAAATCAAGTGTCACATAATTTAAGTAATTCTTTCAGCTTAATGCAAAGTCAAATTTGGCAGATCCTTACTAATCGAGATTTTCAGTGTTTTGTGCTCATGAACTTTTGCCAAGTTTTTATTTTGGCTTTTTTCAATAATTTTACCTTGATCTTCACTGAGCACTTAATTCCTCCGGACGTCTTGCCAACACTGGCAAGGAGTGTAATGTACGGAGCAGGATTTATCTGTCCACAGGTAAAATTATCTGCCTTGGTTTGCATTGAGAGACATTTTATATGAAGGATATTTAAACCCATTATTCTTTAAGAAAAAGTAATTCTGTTTCTATTCCACTACAGTTGCTGGTATTGTCTTGCCAAAGTCTGCTCCATAGTATTGGTTACTACAAAATCATTCTCATAACCTTCTATGTGGAAGCAGTGATGGGGATTGCCATGCTTGCTCTTGGACCCCAACATTACTATATACTTGCGCTTTTTCTGACCATTAACATGTAAGAATCAGGTAATTAAGTGTAAATATTTGTAGCACTTATTTACAGTACACTCTGTTGTGTGCAGGATAGTAGTTCAAGCAGCATTTAGTCTCTTTGGTTTACCTTTGGCCGACATAATTGACTCTGACCTTCAGAAGCACAAGCGCAAGTATGACAGTTAAATTTATATTACTTAAACATAAATATTACTTGTAGTACAGTATTAATACATTTTACTGTGATGTTTTTCAGTTGTCCATTGTCCTCAATGGTATTTGGGACCAATGCACTATTCACTAAACCTGCACAGTCCTTGGCACCAATGATTGTTCTTACTATCCTCAACCAGTTTGGATATGAGCAGCTCAAAGAAGCAGTCAAGGAATCAAATCAAAGGTATACATTTTACACAGAATAAACGCTTTATTTCACTTTAAAGTCAGTGTCACTTTGATATAACTGAGCAAAAAGAAGAAACACAACATTTATTAGTTAATATTCTTGACACTTGACTTAAATTTTAAATGTGTTATTCATTAACAAGTTGGTAATAAATTGCATTGTACTTTATTTCAGTGACCTGGAAAGCCTCCACAGGATCATGTTCTATCTGGTCTGTCTTGTACCATTGACAGTGGCAGGTCTTCAAATTCTATTTTTTAAGCCTTTTTCTATACGTGACAGCCACACAGTTGAGCCAAAGTACATTGACAGCTAATTAAGAAGAGGACAAAACCGAGAGGATTTTTGTGTGAACATATCTTTATACACTACAACTCTAGCATCATATTTAAACTATTTTTAATACATTCCAATCACTATGTGAAGGTTTCACAATAAGCCAAGTTGCACTTGGCATTTCCATGGTTTGTTATGGACCTCTTGCTGTTTCCTCCAAACTTTCCACCAGTTCATTCTGTGAACCGTGAGTGTGTCTTAGACATTTTGATAAATATCATCATGTGAACTGTTTGACTCTGCATTTGCAACCTGAAATTAAAAAAAAAAGATTTAGGAGAAAAGTTCCCTATGAATTTATTTGAATGATTGATTTGTTTTATTTCGAGTTTGTGCCAAGAGAGAAAGAATATATATATGATATACACATTACTTATACATTGTAAACAAGAGAAAAATACATTTCTCAAAAAGAAGTGGGAAGAATAAAAAAACTTATTTTAATCCAGCCCTATTCATTACATAGTTTCAAAAATGATGCGGTTGTGTAAGTACATTGATCACAGAACTTTACAAATATTTACATAGAGCTAAATAAATTACATACTATGCAAACTTAATATAATTTTAACCTTTTTCTATTGTACTGTATTATCTTTTTCAGTTATTATTTTATATGTATATTTTTTCATTTAATTATCTACACACACACACACACACACACACACACACACACACACACACACACACAGAATTTCACTTAATCAAAAAAAAATTCAAATTTTGACAAACAAGTTGTTTGTGTGATCCAGGTAACCAACCTTATGCATTATTCTCACAGGACGTTTGTGCAATTTGAAAAGGGGAAGAAGTAAAGTTTCGTAATTGTTGCCCCAAATTTCAATACAATACATAAAGTATGGGAGTAGTAGTAGTAGTACACATTTTTGATATTTGCTTTTATGTTTTCTGCAAGGAACATTTCACCACAAATTTGTGCAAGTCTGTGTTTACCTGATTATGTATCGTCTTTGTTGTTGCAATCTGTGTGGTCTTCAAACCTCTTCTCTTGTATAGCTCTTGCAACACATCATGAAAATGAACTCGTTCAGTCAATGCCGTCTGAGAGAAGCAAAAATACTTTTAATCAATATGTTACTTTTTTTTTTTTTTTTACAAAATGCTATATGTTATAGATGATCATGCTCCTTTCTAGAATCTAATTCCCTTTGAATGTCCCCTCAGGCAGATGTTGAAAATTACACTTGTGCTAAAAATACTTGCAATAAACTAGTTTAATCCAGTGTAAATACTATGTCCATATTGGATACATACATAATTACATTAAAATAAAATAAATATTCAGGTCAAAACCTCAGTTGAAGTGTTCTTTCTGCAGATCTGACGGCAGCATTGCTTCAAAAGAAAAAAAAAAAATCAAAGAGACTATTAGGATTTATTTAATTCATTTTTAGCATTAACAACAAACAAGATACCTTTTTTACGATGATAAGTGAAACAATAGCCACGCTATAAACAGCCAACAATATACAAGATAGCCACAGAAGTATGTGCTGCGCCTTTATCTTAAATGGCTCTGAAAGCACACAACTCAAAAAATAAGTAACAGTAACAGAATGATGGTCTTCTAAGCTGTCTTACCTTGTACAACAAGAGTTGTGCCTTCAGCAATGTATTGTGTGGCTGTATCATTTGAAGATATCACAGCACAGTGATAGACTCCACTGTCTGACAGGTTTAGGAACTTGATATGTAATGATGCACCATCCAGACTGTAGTTGGGCTGGTCAGTGTTCAATTCAAAATGAATGTTTTCTTTAAATACAAACCACTTGTACAACAAATGTGAACAATCACAATCACTAGTAACTGTGCATGGTATGACAACAGATCGCTCCGTTTTTCTGTATATAATTTTTTTGGGTTGAGATAAGCACCCCTCTTCTTTAACCATGCTTTCTGATAAAACAGGCAGAACATACAAGTCAGGAGTTTATCAAAAAATACAATGCAATACAACTAAATAATATATTAGATGAATAAATTACTTACTCACAGTAGAGAGATATGTGAAAAGGAGAACAAAGACTAACATTTGCTTCATGTTTGTAGGTTGACAGCCAAACTGGAACTGATGCTTTGATTTTACAACATAGAAACTTCCTGAACACTTACTTCCCCATTTTTCCCCAAGATATGACTGAAAACAGTGGATTATAGGTCTAGTGGTCAACTATTTATAAAACCATGATGTAAAAGAAACATACAATCAATGCAGTTGCAACTGTCATACCGTAGTGTTTAGTCATATATAACTGAACTGCAAAGACAACGAATGTTTATAGAGAAATATTTATTTGTCCCACAATGGAGAAATTACAGTGTTACAACGCAACATTCAAGAACAGCTGGAGAATAGGAAACATCAAGCATGCAAACACAATTTTCCAGCCCAGAAATGCAATTTATTTACTAATGAACATAATCCTAAAGCTCACACATGGCTCTCAGTAATGGGGGCTGTCAGTCAGACTTTGAGACCAATCCCGTCCCGCGTTTGTGTTTACTCCCGCCCCCTTCCACGTCGACCAGCGCACTCGCCATATTCACTCGTGGAGGCACGGCATCAGGCTGCCTCTGGGTTAAACGGGGACAGTACACGGGACAGGACAACATACTGATAGAAACTAAAGCCACCTTATTTATCAGGTTGTTACCGTCATCAAAATGAACATCTTCAGACTCACAGGAGACCTGTCTCATTTGGCTGCCATTATCATTCTGCTGATGAAAATATGGAAAAGCAGGTCATGTGCAGGTAGCGGGAGCCTCTTTTATTCTTTTATTCAATACTCCTTAAGTTCTGAAGCAGTATTCTTGGTTATAAAAGGTTTATGTCTCCCTAGGGCTCAGACAGATTACATTTATCTAATATTTGCTAGGTGCTATTAGTAAAGACTACAGCCAGACTCATTCATTTCAGACAGTGGCTAAGCTAGCAGCTTTAGCCTCAACAGAATTTGCTTAGCATTTGAAAAACTACGACCATTTGCTTTGATTGCAATTTTTTTCGTCCGTCTTAAAGACATGTGTATTTGTAGGATTATGTTGTTTATGCATCGTATTTATCATATTTATCATATTTTACCCACTGACTGTTCATAGCATGAATACCAACCCACTAGCCAACTTCATTGGTCGATGAGCTGCTTCTGAGATTTTAGAATGAGGGCTCACAGTATGCACATAAAGAAATGTATACATTAGGCACTTTTTGATTGTGCAATTATGTGCAATTGTTTGGTTTGTATTTTAAGAAAATCCAAATATGTATTTTCATCAGGTTCTAATTTGGTGGTCGATGTTTTGGGTCTGGCGTCTGACGTGGCGTTCTAGAACAAGCTACGGAAGTAGCACCTCTTTGCTAATGCTAACTGTAGTTTATAATGTTTTCAGATGAAATGTATTATTCAAATATATTTATGCGCTCTATGTTTCGAATGTTTGGACAATAATTATTAAAAAAAAGAAAAAAAAATGTTATAATTGGTGTGTACTAGCAGTACTTTTTATTTAGTAGTCTATGTTGCATGCCTATTTAAACAGTCGATTGCAAATAGTATAAGCCACATGCAAATAAACATTTAAAACCAACCATGGCCAAGGAAATCGTGTACATGGCATCCATGGTACATAGTCCCATGGCAAATGTTGCTTAACTTCCAGCAGGTGGCATTGTCTACCAATACATTTAAATGTTTAGGCATATTTTATAATTTCTTAAAGTGTGTGTGTGTGTGTGTGTGTGTGTGTGTATAGATATGATATGCTTTTTTTATTTATTTATTTTTTTTTTTTAGGTATTTCAGGAAAGAGCCAGATCCTCTTTGCAATTGTGTTTACCACACGTTACCTGGACCTCCTCACCTCGTTCATCTCCCTGTATAACACTTGCATGAAGGTAAGGCATATATGTTTTTTCTATATAACGATTTGACTTTAAGGATGCTCACATATTTTTTTTCCCACCAAAGGTGATCTACATTGGCTGCGCGTATGCCACTGTGTACTTCATCTATATGAAGTTCAGAGCAACATATGATGGAAACCATGACAGCTTTAGAGTTGAGTTCCTGGTTGTTCCTGTTGGGGGACTTGCTGTTCTGATCAACCATGACTTCTCACTCTTGGAGGTAGAGTATTATGAATTGTTTCTAGATTTCTCCTGACAAATGTTATCTGCCCAATCATTATGCCAATGTTTCGAATACATATGACTTAAGCATGTTTGAATTCATGCTCAATTCAACCCATAGAATTTATCCATGACACAGACCGTAAGGATGATTTTCTTGTTAGTATCCCTTTGTTGTTGGTGTTTAACAATTATTTCAAAAGGATAATGTAATTCTTCTTAAAACACCATAAGCAAAACCAAACACCATAGTCTTATGGAACGCTAGAGATTTTGTTTTTGGTGAAAAGTACAGTTTAAGTCTTCTTTCTCACATTTACATATTTACTCATGTTCCTTTTTTTGTTTTTTTTATTTTTTTTTTTAGATTCTGTGGACTTTCTCCATCTACCTAGAGTCTGTAGCCATCCTTCCCCAGCTCTTCATGATCAGTAAGACCGGCGAGGCAGAGACCATCACCACACACTACCTGTTCTGCTTGGGCTTGTACCGAGCACTTTATCTCTTCAACTGGATTTGGCGTTTCTACTTTGAGGGCTTCTTTGACATGATTGCCATCGTAGCTGGAGTGGTGCAGACGGTCCTTTACTGCGATTTCTTCTATTTGTATGTCACAAAAGGTAAGTGGAGCCCTGCAAGTATAATTTTCATTATTGACTCCAGGGGGAAGTGTCTACACTACAGTTGTTCACTTATAGTAATGTTATGTATTCCCCAAAAATCAGCTGAAGCATCACAATTTCACACATTTTTGTAGCAAATTGGGTTAGTTCTTTTCTTCTTGGAAACATTCAAATGCATTTTTGTACTATAAGTACCAGTTCTTGC
>JACN01149657.1:0-13080 GCA_000787155.1 Scartelaos histophorus | reverse complement strand
TATTATTATTTTATATATATATTTTTTTTTAATTTGTTTTAAACTACTAGCTACTAACTGTCTAACTACTACTACTGCAGCTACTACTACCACTTCTCTTCCAGCCACATTCCAGCTCTGATTCTCACTTAAACTACAATTGATTTAATGGCTGTAACAAGGAAATCATAATTTTACTAAGTACAGCTGCTTATGTCCCATTTATTCGTTTTTTTTCTGTGTCTCTGGGGTCTCTTCTAATAAAATGTTTCCATTCAGGGTGCAGAGTGTAACTGCTGTCTGCCTCTGCATGTGCACGGACACTGCACGGACACTGCGGAGCACATAAGGGCTTCCTGTCTTAAATAGATGGCGGTGGTAGGGGGTTTTCTTGGCTTGTGTGAGAGTCTGTATCGATCCACTCTCTCCTCTATCATTGGTTATCGGAGCAGGCAGCAGGCCCAGCGCACTGCCTCACATTACTCACTGTCTGTATGCACACACACACACACACACACACACACACATACGCACACAAATATACACACAGACACACACACACGGACAAATAGAAGGAGCTCTCCCCTGCCTCAGTCCCAGCCTTTCTGTTCGCTAATAGCAGATAATGTATTTAAATTAAAACTGAATGAAAGTGGTCTCAGGACACCCTCATCATTATCAGGAATATTTAGGGCTGTTTGAATTGACCTGTTACACCCTGTCGTCTTTATTTCCAAAAACGTCATTATTATTCGAGGCTCCGGGAGCAATAATTTTGATCTTTCAACGGAGGAATCTGTTTTTGTCACATCTCTTTTGTCAGCTGCTTTGAGTCTGGTGCTGGGTAATTTTTTTTGACAGTGGGCAGGTGAAGAACTTCCTCACCTGGGCCATCTATTATATTTAAACTGTATTTTTGTATTATTTAAAGTTGCCCAGTGTGACCTTTCTATTGGAGGTATGCCCCCACTCTCTGTGGATATCTTATTGCTTTACCTAGAATGTCCCATGATATGACATTAAACATAATTAGGAGATCTCTATGAAGAGCTCTACCAGGCGAGAGCGTGAATGAATGTTCTTCAATGTTTTATATGCTATTTTTTCCATTTAAAACACCTGTATCTGAAAAAGTGCATAGGTTTTCCACTGGTTTTTAACATATGAGATGTAGATTTCTTGTTGTTAATTAGTCTTGTTAATCTTGTCTTATTATTTTCTATGTTTTTAATAGCTGTATAGTGAGCTCTATGACTTGTGTATAGCGCTTTGCCCAGCTGCAAAATGCCTTATAAATAAAGTTGGTATGGTATATTGTGAAACATTGCAACAAAGCATATCCACGGAGTCTGCAAAAATGTTCAACTTTAATATAAATACCACAGCAATAACAAGTGCAGATCATTTACATAGAAACCAGCAGCATCTTAATTTGGATCCGCGTTCATTTATTCATTATTGGTGCGGGTCACAGGGGGTTTAGGCTTATCCCAGCTGCTTAGGACATGAGTTGGTATACACCCTGGATTATCACCACTTAATCTCATTGGTGACATACAGCCTGTTCACACTTGTAATCAACATCTCGATAAAGCCAGAGCTATTTATAAATGAGAGACTCTTCAAAATACGATGAATGAGCGTAATCCTTCTGACCACATATATTAAAGGTCCTATATTACGCTGGGAGTCTTGTTATAATGTTGCTATCCCCTCAAAAAACATCATATCTGGAGTTGTGCTTTGTTTCATCCACACACGTTTGAATAACACTTTATTATTATTTTGTCTGTATCTCCAACTCTCAAAATGTGCTGTTCCACTTGTGCTTTCATAAAGAGATACCGTAATTTCCGGACTATAAGCCGCACCTGAATATAAGCCGCAGGTGTCAACCTTCAAAAAGCCGCACCTGAATATAAGCCGCAGGTGTCAACGTCTTCAAAAACGTTTTCAAGTTCGTTCTGTCTGCAGCAGCTCTACGTCTTTCTTCAGATCAATCGCCTTTAACTTAAAAACTGCATCATCTGCGTTTCTTTGTGTGTTTTCCATGAGGAGGCCGTGTGCATGAAGCGTAAAATAACTGTTCGAAACCCAATCAAACGAGCGTCTTCCTCTGCACATCCCCCCGTCTCTACTGCGCATGTCTCCTGCACAAAGAGACGCTGTCGGGTCTTGAATCTTGTCGGAGTCTCGTAGGATTTCAGCAGATTTCAGTTTGAGACGTTTCTTCTCGTCGTTTACGCCTCAGCTGCATTTAACGCACACTGGTAAGACGTGTCCCCCTCACTAATGTTCATTTAGCATCATCATGTATTTTGTCACACAGGGATAAACTGTTTTAGTGCTGACAGCATCGCTAACTAACGCTGTAACTTCATTTAACCCTAGATCCATGTGTTCACCGCACAAACAGTGGGGTTTTATGCACTTGCACGCGCTGGGCCCGCATCCGCTGTGTTGCCAAATAAATAATTTGTCCATATATTAGCCGCACCATGTTATAAGCCGTAAGGTTCAAAATGCGAGAAAAAAAAGCGGCTTATAGTCCGGAAATTACGTCAGTTTTCATGTTAAAAGCTGTACTTTTTACCTTTTCAGTAGAGATCGTCAATTCCAGAGCAGAAATGATCCAAATGATTCTAATGAAGGTGTGTGGAGTTTAAAAACACAGTGGAGCGCTTCTTGTATTGCCACATGACATCACCAGAGCGTTTTCTGCTTGAGAGAAGAACTCAGTCTAAACATGCAGGTTTTGTGTGTTGTGTGTATGTGGATGAAACAAAACCCAACTCCAGGTTTGTGATGAGGAAACAACATTCTAAGAGAGATCAGACAACAGTAACTTACTCCTTTAAAATAAAACCATCTTCTTTTTTCAACTCTGTGTTTTTTTTTTCAAGCAGGCTAAGTCTTTAAATCAATATTTTGCTGCTAGCCTCCACACTTCAGGTACCTTGGGCTGTTGTGCAGGGAGCAGATGGTCACTTAATCACCACGTGAATGGCATAATAAATTTAATATATTAGGCTTTTGTGAATAATTACTAACCAGGAGCACACAGAGTCTAGACAGTCCAGACTTCAGAGGGTCAGCACTTTCTTTCAGTGATGGAAAACTCAAATTGGAGATTGCTTAGTCAAGAGGAATTCATATTGCGATTTGAAATATATATGTTAAAGAGCTTATACATGTTATATTATTTTCTGATCTATGTTACATTGTTATTTCTTGTCAAAAAACATAGCTGGAGTTGTTTTTTGTTTCATTCACACATGTTTAACACTGAAATCCTGCAGTTCTTCTCTCAAACAGAAAACACTCTGTTCCACCTTTTGATGTCATGTGGTAATACAGGATATAACAAGTACTTCTACAGGGAGAAAGTGCTTCAGAAAGTGTGTTTTTAAATTCGATACACCTTCACTAGAGTCATTTGGATAATTTCAGCCTTGGAATTGCCAGTCTCTACTAAACAAAAGGTAAAAAATAGCTGGTGGGACTGAGCATTTTGGGCTTTTGAGACGTAGGCAGACCAGAATTACTCAAACAACTGCGAATGAATTAAAACCAGGTATGTTTTTGATGAGGAAACAACAGGACTGAAAGCTCACAGGTGTAAATGTTGCATAATAATCAAGAGTTCACAGTGCACATTTTAAACCAGCCAGGATTATTAACAATTAAGGGAAGACTAACAAAGGACCTGCAATATGCAAGAGATGAAGAGATTGAAATTGCCTGCATTGTGATTTAGTAATTGCGTTAATGCTAATTGCTAATTGATATTATTGTAGAACCCTCAATGAAAGAATCCATTAAAACCTCGACTGAGCCCGCGTGGTTAAAGACAGTATCTTGATAGCGACTGATCTAGATTAAGTGTAATTGTAAGTAATTTCACACAGAAGGGAAACTGTCTAACTTTTTAGGTGGAAGATCCGTCACCATGGAGATGTTGTTGCCTTGCCACAGTTTTTAATAAACACAAGCACCTTGCCAGTTTACAGGTCTGATTTGTGGAGAAGTTTGCAGAATGCTTATTTTTCAAGGTATTGTTTATTGTAAAAAACAAACAAACAAAATTAAAATTAAAGCCACTCTCGCCCCGGTGTGCACTGTAACTGAATTTTTTGCTTGTAATCATGCATAATCTGCCGAATCTGATTATGTTGACTTTTCATGTATAGGCTAGGGGGCGCTATAGAGTAAATTTTTATTAAATTTCATACTTCATCACATTCAGGCCTGGATCCTGCAATTGTGATTTGAAAAACAGGAAATTAAGGTGTTCGTCGGCGTGCTACGGCCAAACCGTAAGTGCGCTCCGAAAACCATGGATAACGTTTGTGAGTCTATGTCTGTAGATGTGACATGCCAAATCTGAGCTCATTTGGACCAAACACTAGGGACTTCCATCATTTTGAACAGCACGTGGTCAAAATGCGTGGCAAATTTTTTGATCCAATATGGCCGACTTCCTGTTCCTCCTAGAGTCATGCTCCAGTTCATGGACATGTCATCTACCACTGTCCTGAATTTTGTTTGCCTGCGACAAACTTTGCTTGTCCACAGTCCCATAGGGGTCCAATTCTAGGTGGCGCTGTAGAGTTGAGTCACTTTGGGTATTTTCGAGATGCCCGTTTTATCAAATTCTTCTCCGGGCTGACGTTCAGGGGGTCAAAAATGCAATTATTTTGGCGGAAAAAAAATAATACTAAACCTTAAGCAAAGAACAATAGACCTCGCCAGTTACTTCGTTATTGGCTTAATTAAATAATAGCTAGTTTAATGCCATACTGTGGGACATTCCAGCAAATCAATCTCCCCAGCATATCTCCATGGGCACAATCAGTTGTTGGACTCATACTAGAAAAGTGACATAGGGCATCTGTAGAGATTTTACCAAACCAGCTAACAAACCAATGGGCATAACAGAATGGTTAAATTTAAGTTTCTTTTTTTTAAATAAAATAGATATCAGTTAGAGGTGGAGCCCTTTCCCCCTTTGAAAATGTCTTATGGCATTTAAATGAGCTGCCTGGTCCCAGGATGGAGGCGCAGGGAGCAGTGCAGTTTCCCCTTCATCATACTGCACAGTCAGAAGGTCCTGTCTGGTCCCTCCTGTGGCCCTCACTGAATTAAAGCTCTTATTAAATATAGTGCAGTTCAGAAGCCTATGCTAATTACACATAGCACTTTTGCACCTCTGCTTCTTTGTGCACCTTTCAAATCGGTTTAATCACACTGCAGAGGGACAAACATTTCAGAAAACTTTTATGATTAACATTTGTGACTGTGGCTTGAATAATAATTTGAGCAAGTGGGAGAAGTTGGTACTGGCTAGCGCTTGGTTGTTTATTATTCCAGCGGCAGTCTTCAGTGTTTTTGAAGTATCTTATATCGCGGGGTAAATGTCACGGGGCTGCTCCAAATGAACTTTAAGCTCATCCTCTGCTGGGGCGCAGCGTGGCGGGGCATCTGTCATAACACACACACCCACTCACACACTGGGAGAGACCTGCTCCCATAAAGAGCACACTGGGAACAGGTACAGACCAGTCCACACCACTGTTTGATTAAGTACGTGGATGCTGGGATTTGAAAGTTGAAGTTGTTGCCTGTTAGTACTTCTGCAGCTCTTTAAGGGGCTCATTTAGACTATAGGGCTGCAAATAATGCTACTTACTCTGACTTATATTTAAAGATGCACTGTGTTTTCTAATGTGTTTTCTAATGGAATGTTTCTTATTGCTCAAAAATACAATAATTCCTTCTGAGAATATGGGCAACTCTCCACAGATCTGACTTGTAATGAGCTGCCACCTGCTTGTCTCCCTCATGATATCTACTAATACTTAGGGTTGGGTATTGTTAAAAGCTACACTACCAGATATACAACACTTTCTTCAAAATAACTGTATTTTATCTTGATGTAAAATTACAAAAGTAGTGAAGTAAAAGCATTCACTTTAAAATGCACTGAGGTAAAGTACAGATACCTAAAATGTATTCTGAAGTACAGTACTTTACCATCACTGCTAATACTGCTACTGCTTCCAACGGCCAATCACTAAAATCTTTATTAAGTCAACTGATTTTTACTTAACCACTTTCACTTAATGCCATTTTGATGATGTTGATTCCTTAAGTGCCCGTCACTGTCAAAAAGCACATTTCGAACTTGGTACTTTGATATATTTTCCACTTTTCACATAGAACAGTGTGAGCTAATCCAGCCTGACAGGTCCCATCAGCACCGCACTATGTAAATGTATGTGTGGGAGTGTGATGTGTCTAATCGTCTCACTGTGAGTCGGACTCCCGTGTTCACTTATCCCCACAGGTAATTCCCGCTGATATTCCCACTTGTGCTCTGGTTAAATCGGGGACATCCATGTGCTTCCCAGCGGAGACCGGCCTGCTTCTGTTCCCCACTTCCACTGTCCTGGTTCAGACGCGTATTATTAGACCTGCACCCTGGGCCCTTTGAGTGGATAGGTGTGATCTGACTTAGTTTGATTGCTGGATTTGAGATGCAAAACTACTGCAGGGAATGTTGTGTCATCTGGCATTGGACATACAGTTTTGCTCATTTATTTATGGCTTGCAGTTACGTCCACTATAATTGGCTTATAGAACTTAAAGGGCCAGTATTACACTATTATCTGAACTGTGCTGTAATGTTGTTTCCAGGTGGTTTTATAGTTCAAAAACTTTACAGAGCTGGCCTATAACTTGGTCTGGTTTGGTCTTCATGAAGATAGAAGGGTGCAATTGACAGATCCTCCACCAATGCATTTTTAAAGGGCAACAATCCAACAAAAAAACACATGGAAATAAATAACTGACCTGCATTACCCTGTATAAGTAAGTGAATCCTTTGCACAGCCTCTCTCTTCCAGCGCACGGGTATTCCTCTGAGAGCCTGCGGTCATGTGCACAATGATTTTGCATCGTTTTACATACTGTAAGTGACTGTACGTGGATATCTGATGCAACAACAGCTCGAGCAGCACACGCCTGAAACAGAAGGAGCCGGTCTGCTGCAGCTCCTGGCCCATTGGATTATTCATTTGACCTCTGCAATGCAAATGTTCCCATAACAGCCGCTATTTACCACATAGTACTCGAAAATTCATGTTTGTGGTATAGAGTAGTAGTAGTAGTAGTCACATTTATGGATTACTATGGTATTTACCTGGACAACTGGGGTTAGAAGTGAACAGATACAGAAAGTACCGTTACTCAATGTTGAAAATCATATCCTATTGTTTCAAGAAAGAGCGTTTTTTTATGATGATCATCGTGGTATCGGAATTGAGTATTGCATTTATTCCATAGTATAGAAATCAAGTTGTGACAGCAGTACAATAAAACATATTTTTTCTTAAGAATGGAAATGTAAACTTGTAATTTGGAACTCAAAATAATGTAATTTCTTTAATATTAGCATGTGGTCACACTAGTTTTGTAATAGATCAAGATTATTCTAAAACTCTCAGGAAAAATGCTCTACTTGGGTGTTTTTTGTGTTGATATTTGTTAGTAATTTAGGTTTAGTATGAATTTGTCTATTTTTGTGAGCACCATAGTCAGAACTGAAGCCTAAAAAACCCTATGATTCCAATAAAGCGCTGAAATTCCATTATTCCTTCATATGAGTTCTAAATTATTGTAATGAAATAAGTTGTGAAGATAAAGCTTTGGTGCAGGTTTCATCCCTTTCCTCTCCTCGGGCTCTTGCTGTCTCTGCGCTCAACATTATCAATGCTAATGGCACCCCTCTACGGGCTTACATAATACTCAACCTGCAACCCACTTGTGATAAGTGAAAGTCCAAGGCTGAGGAGGGAGTGGGATTCGGTGTAATGCATGGATAATGTTTAATAAGAGTTCCACTTATTTTAGAGCCTTTTTTATTCGTTTGAGGTGCACAGTTGGAGCTGGAGTGACCATGGACTATAACACCTCAGTGAGAGAAGCTGTAGGCTCAGACTTACTACTGTGTTTCATCATTCTTTGGAACAACGACCATGCATTATTGCACCACGCAGTAATGAGTTATAGTGCTCTGCTGAAATGTCACAGCACTGAGATATATACATTACTTAACTCATAAGATCGGGACGCCTGCTTTTACAATAATGCCTATAGTGTGTCTAGAGTTTAGAACATCACCGAATGTCAAGATTTTCATTTTGATTTTGAAATGAACTTGCTTGAAAACTTGAAAAACATGCATTCATTTATAAACCACTTGAAAAAAACATGCATTCTTACTGTGACTGCACTGGGTCAGTTCTCATTTATAAAGCATGCATACATACACAAATGTTATGTATGTGTAATCCTGATTTATTTTACATATATTATTGTATATATATTAATTTGGGCCATTATTATTTTGTATTATTTGGAGGAATTATTTTATATTACATTGGACTTATTTTATTAACAGTTCATGTTATTTATTATATTTATGTTGGGTACATTTCGTTTAGTTTTTCCACCGTGATGTTGGTTCCTATTGTTTCCAGGGGAGCGCATTTGTGGGGCGCACTTGGAGTTGCTGAATAAAGAAAGACACGAACGGTTCGCTGTGCTGCCGTGTTGGTTATTTTAGCACGAAAGACTGCAGGAACAGAAGAAGAAATTCATCATAGAAAATCTAACTGTAACCCGCTATACCCACGGCCTCATTAGACAATTCAAAACAAGATACAAGGGTTACATATGTAACTGTCCATGTTATGTTAAGATTACAAAGTAATGAGCATTGCTGTCCAAAAACTATGAACTTTCAGAGAGGAAGCAGAAGACAATACTATGCAAAATAAAATTTGATGTGAGCACATTTGAGGAAGCCCTTACTTTATATAAGAATGTAAGAATTTCACATGAACTTTTGCCTGGTGGCCTGAGCTTCTTCTCTTTATGGAGGGAGAATAGGTTAATGCCATACCGTGGAATATTCTTGTCAGGGCAATAACATGTCCATGGAGTCAAGCAGGTGGTGGTCCATACCCCAGAAAAGAGACATATGTTCACTTTCAGATTCTTAAGACTTTGTCAAACATCATTCATTTTTATCCCTCCACCTCTCTTCATCTCTGTCACCTTCCCTTCCTGTTCTTAAAAGAAACTCTTCTTTCAAGTTCAAGGTGTTGCATCAGCGCCTCTCCCACACCTCCGCTGCATTTGTGCCTCTTTCGTCCGTCACACCTCTTTCTCCCCTTTGTGCCCTGCTTCTCACTCCCACAAAACCACAGCTCTCTCGCACAATATTACATTTCTCCTGCCATTTTGCCCTCGTGACGTCTGTGTTATCGTCTAATGGCCACTATCAGACCGACCAGTGCATTTCATCTATATTTATACAACGCAAATTAGCGACAATGCTATCTCAGAGCGCTAACAAGGAAAGCCGATCCTGACACAAGCGCAAGATTAAACCGCTCTGCCTGTAGTTAGAGGAAGCCATTAACGCAATACTTTCGGTATTTTGCTATGAAAATTTCACCATTCTCCCCGGGTCTCTTTTTGTTCTTTGCAAAACTGGGGCCTAACAGGATTTATTGAGGTCTGGCGTATTGTGCTGAGGCCATAACTAAGGAGCCCTTTGTTGTTGGGGGAGTATTATTAGCTCAGTGGGTTATTTCATAGAGACAAGCCAAAGATGATCCCCGCTAAGATACAGTTGGTCTGACAATCAGGCCCATGCACCAGCGCTGATTGACCCTGTTCAGGCCTGCTGTGCTGAGTGTGCGTCACTGCAGCTGTCTGAGTATGTATACGTACATGTACACAGTACGGGAGAGCTTATAGTGTGGACAGTAAACACACAGTCAGGAGCCAGGGTCAGCCATGTTACAAAGTCTGACTGGACTACGGGTGGGCAGTACTGACATCTCAATATCTGTGCTATGTATTTAGGGCTGTGTCTTGTCTGAGGAGCAGTGAGGATATTAACCACAAAGTGCAACAAAACAAAGCAAACCCAGACATTATATTTTAGTTTGAATTCTTACACAGCAACTTTACTCTATTCTGTTAATTGTTTTCTTATTATAAGGTTAAAGATGCACTGCACAACTTTTCCGGTCTGTCACTTGCTTATCTCCATGAAAATTTTATTGCTTAGCCAACATCCATCCACCACAGTTCTTTCAATTCACCAGACCAAGTTACAGGTCAGATCTGTGGAGACACAAACCTGCTAACAGTCAGAATGCCTGTTTTTCTAGGTATGTTGGAGCTATAAAACCACTTGTAATTGAAACACTCCAGGCAGAGCAATGAGAAACTTTAAATGCACCTTTAAATATTAACTAGTTGCTATTATAATGCTTTGTGCCGTCTTATTCACAATTCCTGCATCTACTTATTCTAAAGCTGTAGTTTTCCTGTTCTCTGTTAGACCTGGTCATTTGATTGGCATCAGTACATTTCATATGGGAGATTGTGTAGATGAGACCAGCTTGTTTTGTTTACTCTGACTTTTTACACCTTATTGACAGACACAGGGGCTGCACTTCTGATCCAGGCTGCACGAAGCATCAGTCCGTGACCGCGGTGAGGGATTTTCCACTTGTGGCCTAATTGTTTATTTACATGCGTGTCCTGGAGCAGATTGTTAGCGGCACAGAGGTGGGCCCGTCATACTCGTCTGACACACACATAGTTAGCTCCAGCTGGGCTTCACTCTCCTCCGTGCTCATTTGTCAGGATCTAGTCTCCTGTGACCACTGCTACCATGTGCCCAAAAACTATTTCGTCTGGATGTGTGGTTAGATTTCTGATGGTGTCCTACACAAAACTGAAAACATTCTGTCTCTTCTTACAAGTGTACCGTATTTTTCGGGCTATAAAGTGCACCGGATTATAAGGCGCAGTATCAAATAATATGTCAGTTGTGTCATTGTCCACACATAAGGAGCATCGGATTATAAGGCACAATAAGAGAAACAAAACGCGTGTCGGATAAATCTAAATTTATTCAGATCATTTACAATAACTCTCAGTTGTAGCTAACACAAAAATACAAGTTTAACAGTTGGTGATTTGGGCATCAAACATGCCCGGATCCTCTCAACATTGTTCAGTTTTAACACTAAAATACAAAACCTGAAATCTGCATGGTGCATGTCTCTTAACAGGTGCATTTTGGGTCCTTGTACAGCACACGGCAGAACTACCGGTATGTTGCACAGTCGCCCTATATGTGGCCAACATATTACTCCTCCTGACTCGCCCACTAATACGTTATTAGACTAATGTGGACAACATCAAATCGGTTGGAGGTTAAACACAACCAAAGGTCACACATAAGGCCACTGGATTATAAGGCCACTGTGGATTTTTGAGAAAATGTAATGATTTTAAATGCGCCTTATAGTCCGAAAAATACGGTATTTCTGTCTAAGAGTTTTATGTCTCAAACAGGTTCATCCGTTAATCAAATGTTATGAATGAAACAGCACGTCCATACATAATCTTATATGTTTTCCCCCTATTGTAGGAGATAGACAAACACTGTTTATATAAATGGAGATAGTTACCCCATTAGCCACTGTGATGCAAAGGGAAGTGAGCATGGGGGGTGCTTCCAGCTCCATGACCTCTGGCACCAATTGATTTTACACTAAGAACCTGTTGCCCCTCTCTCTGTAACTGCTGCAGTGAGCAACATTTTATTATACCCGGTGTTTTTACTTCATTATTTTGTCTGTAAATAAATTCCTATCCCTAATATGAACTTTGAAATTTGCTCCTTGCTCATCAACGTTATAACCTCTCACTCCCTTAGTCCACTTGTTTATACAGCACTACTTTGGCCTGTGTCGCCCTTGTGCCATAAAAACACTGAATATACCAAAATGTGCTTAATACGTGGCTTATCTGAACCCGAAAATGCGTTTTGAGTTGTTGCAGTTATTCAAGGCTGCAATTATTTAGATAATAGAATGTCCTTTGGAAAAAAAAAAAAAAAACATGCCTTTTTAAATGTGTTTTTATAAATATAAATCTTGTTCTACTTGCACTTTAGACCTCTGCAAACATTTTCTGAAATGCATGAGATTCTTGTATTAGTTCATTTAGTGTTTTCTATAATGTTAATGTTCCTGGAGATTCTGATAATGTGCATCTATAGAGTGTATAAAGAAGTGGGAGTGTGATGCCTTTTATAGCGAGAAAAACACCAGGGCCATGTACAGTTGGTTAATACAAACATTTTAAGACCAAAATGACGACTCGCTACAGCAGTTACAGAAAGGGGTGACAGTGCAAAGTTCAATTGGAGTCGATGGAAGCGCCCTATCACTTCCTACTTGGAGCACGGCGGCTAGTGCATTAGCAATGTTCATTTATATATATACAGTCTATGTGTGCAGCAAAAGCCTATTTTCTAAACAGAACAATTAGAGCCAGTTGTAATACACTCAAAATCAACAGCGTCAGGTTCCCAAACATATCATCTTGCATCCATTTATACTTTTCCCTAGCACATCCCAGGTCATGGTTCACTCGCTCTCTGACTGTGTGGCTGGGGGACAGATGTGGCGGCAGATGTTTGGAGTGTGCGTGCGTCAGTCCCTTTGGCACACGGAGCTCCAGTAAACAGGGATCTCATGTTTAGACGCTAAGCTCCTCATTCGGACCGGGGCTAACCTCTCGCATTCATTGGATTATTAGCTCCTGGATAGCCTCAAGTCTTAAAGGGCCCATATTGCGTTATGTTCTGATCCGCTGCAACATATCTGGAGTTTGGATTTTTGCTTCATTCACACGTTTAACACACAAATCTTACATATTTAGGCTCATCTTCTTGGAAAACACACTGTTCCAACGTGTGGTAAAAGATGAAAACTACCTCTTTGTGACATCACAAGGTGGAACGGAGCATTTGAGCTTCGAGATGTAGAGAGACTAATAAGCCAGGACTGCTCAAATATGTGCGAATGAAGCAAAACACAACTCCAGGTATGTTTTTGATGAGGTAATAACATTATAACATGGCTTAAAGCTCACGAGAGTCCATTTTATGTAATATAGGACCATTTAAGTTTACTAAAGAGTAGGGCTGCACGATATATCGAA
>JACN01133168.1:0-15095 GCA_000787155.1 Scartelaos histophorus | reverse complement strand
TTATTATTATTATTATTTTATTTTAAACAGAAACATGCATAATACAGTGGGTTGTTGCTAGGACACGAACTCCCTAAACAAATGACATATTTGGTCTAATAGCACAATAAACAAATAAAAACATAAATAAATATCTGATTTAGTAAAACGTTTTGACATTTGATTTATTTTTAGTATTACAAGCGTCTCTTTCATTTTACAGTGAGCATCCCAGCTCAGGTGCACAGTTATTTTTGGGTCGCTTTGCCTGATATGTTTGTGATACACTGGCCTGTATATTCCAGGGTGCACTGAAAGACTGGAGGCAAATAAGTGAGGTGTGTCTTGCTCAGTGGAGTTGATAGGCAAAAGCTTGGCATTATCTAATTTATCTATAAGTTAAGTATAAGTATTAAGTAGTATAAATATTTGCCTATAAGATATTTGTTCCTCCCTTCCATCCAGTACATTGTCTGTGATTTGATATTCATTTAAGCCCAATCTCTCTTCATCAGTTCCCATTGTCTACACATGCAGCTGTATCAATAATGCTCCCTCCTGGCCCATGTAAAAACAAATGAAGTGGCCACATGTTGCTTAACAGAATCCATCCTAGGGTCTGTCCCAGAGTCTACAGAGTCCTTCCTGGGGTCTGTCCCAGAGTCTGCAGAGTCCTTCTTAGGGTCTGTCCCAGAGTCTGCAGAGTCCTTCCTAGGGTCTGTCCCAGAGTCTGCAGAGTCATTCCTAGGGTCTGTCAAGGGAGTCCGTCCCAGGGTTTGTCCCACCTTAGTGTTATTCTAGTTGTGCATGTCCTACTTTTGTTTGAAGGGGGCATTGCTCACTGACTCCAGTCTTTGACCTCTATTGAACTAGAGTGATTAGAGCCATTAAGCCTTTAGAGTTTACTAAAGGTGTGTGAAAGGCAGTGTTACATAATGTGGCCTAATAATGCTTTTTTTCTTTTCTTTTAAATATCATCCATTTTAAATCTAAAATTATTACTACTAATTTATCTAATATGGTTTTAGCAGATTATAGAATTCTGGTTCGGAGTGAAGAATCATATAGCATGAGGTGTTTACTCATTAGCCTCCTGTGTTTAGTTTGTTCACAGGAGGAACAATGGTGAGGATTAGAAGAGCCGTACATAAATAATGACATAGCAAATACTATTCTAGTCGGGCATAAAACACAACTATTGACCCATTTTCAGTAAAAGGGGTTGATACACCTTTTAATTTTTAACCCTGTTTGACTGCTTGTAGAACTGTTGTTGGACATGCCATAAACATAGGAATAGCTGACAGATTGATGTTCTTGCAAGAAAAATACAGGTTTGATTCCCAACACAAGTCAGGTAAGTCATGTCATGATAATGGTTCGCGTGCCCTATATAACATTCTTCTCTTACACACATCCTGACCACAATTGTCTAGAGCTAGATTCCTAAAATATTTCTTAAAAAACACATTAAAATCTTTTATTAAAAATATTATTTTTATTTGTGGGTCAAGTGTTGAACAATGGCAGATTTTGAGGGCATGCTGAATATATGAATATGAATATGAATATGTTAAGTGAACATTAGTGGGTTAATATCATAACATATAAAATAAATGGTTGTGTTTTCATAATTATATAATGATATAATTGAAAAACATAATTGGGTGACTCCTACAAACCTAATTCCACACCTAAGGTCAGGTTACCTAATTGCATTCAATAAACTACCTAGTCATTCAAACAAATCCAACACAATTGAGGACTCTGGCACTATGGTAATAAATGTGAAACTTTGAACATTTATGAAAGGGGTGTCAGCTGGTTATAACACAGAACACTTTGGAATTGGAAACACTACTATTTTTAATCATTTTGAAACCCATGGATAACAACAGTATATTTATTATAATAATACATTTTGTATTATTAATCCTCTTCTTCACACCCCCTCTTCCTCCTCCTGGTCTTCCTCTTCTTCACTCTCTGAGAGCTTGAAAGTGTGTCCTGTCACCTGAATGCCTCACCACTGTAAACCATGTGGGCGTTTGATGTGTTTGGGATAGGACCAGTCTGGAGACTCTCCATGGGGGCAATGTGTCCATTGTCCACATCGCTGACAGCGGAGATATGGAGAGGCTCTTTAATGATGGGATTGACTCATCACCTGATTCTCTGTCCATGAAGAACATTTTCTAAAGAAAGAATAACAGAGCTACAGTGACATAGAATTTAAATTTGTTTGGCGACACAGATACTAGACATAGATGGATAATGAAAGGCATATGGTTTCATTCAAAAAGCCATGTCTTAAAATAAAACACACATTTGACAGATGTTCTTACCAGGACAGGCCCAGAATGGATCTCTGCTGTTCTCTATTTTATCTAACGTTATCCCTTAAATATAAAGAACTGAAGCCTGTCATAGGATTTACTTGTGGTAACCGTTGGTAATGTGCGACCTCCTAGAATGGCCTACAGTGACCTCTGGTGAAGAGACACTTAAAATGTTGTTAGGAGCAGAATTAAACTTTCACTGGAGAGTGTGGTACTCAGTTTGGCCACCAGATGGCAGCACAGTATCACACACGGTTTTAACGAGCCTCTTTGCCTTAAGTGCCCTCGTGGTCAATATTTTATAGGTTTAATATTTGCCCCATGAAAACAGCCGATTTGTAAAAGTTGTTTAGAATACTCAACATAAAAAAAGGAGGCCAGCTGTTAAAGTTCAATGAACATTTCAATGTTTTGACTCTTAGAGAGAAGTGAGCTACTACTACAATGGGCCTATATCCCATTGTCTTGTATGAGACTGGAAAAAAAACCAAAACTATCCTTCTGTCAAAACGATCCTTCTGTCTGACTGTTCTCAGTGGTCCCTTAACTGTACAAACATCAGGCACAGGGCTGTGCATGTCTGTGCAGGAGTCAGTAGTTTACATTAAGCTTGACTATTGCACTTTCTCTGATACAAATGAACTCGATCTTTGACCTGTGTGTTTTTTCATTGCAGCCAATAGAGCAATACTTTCTACTGAACAAACCAACTCATACGTCACAGTGTGGTTGAGTAAGTCTCTTGACGTATTAAAAGGTGTAAACTCCACTTGGCTGTAGACAGTCAGGTCAAGGTCACTGGTCAATGTTTGCCATGGATCTTCATTCTTTACATTCTTTTGACGCCATAGCCCCCAAATAAGTCATTAACAAACTAATTAGACCTATATAACATGCAGTGTTATCGCTCGACACTGTGATTTGACTTAAAAGACTTAAATCTAAGAGTCTATAATGTTTTGTCCTTTATAATTATTAGCTACTTATCAATATTTATTTTCTAATCCCAATAATCCCATAGCAAATGAATACAAAACATTCTACAGTATAATAAAGTTAAACTTTTATTGCAAACCAAACATGGTCACATAAATCTTTAACAATTTTACAATTTACAGTACATTTAACATGTTACATATACACATTTAAGCATACCTTCTTTTGTTCAAGATACTGTACATTAAAACTAGTACACAGAAATTCAAAATATACAAATAAACATAAATAGCATCACAGCCATATTTAAAATGGAATGTTCAGTTGGGATGTGGTCAGCGCGGTTTGTCTGTGAGGCAGGTGGAAGACTATACGAGGGGGACACAGTTGGCAAGCAGAAAGATACAAGCTCTTCTTTCTCAACAGGGCCATATCCCTCTTCCTCTCTCACCCGGGAATAGTTATGTGCAAACCAATATACAACATCATTTGAGTCTCTATATGAAAACAACCGGTCTTCTAAGTGCTACATGTGTAAAGTTTGCCACGGAAAATCTCAAACGATGCAACGGAGAGAAGAAACGAAGGCACCTTTTGTAAGACGTCATCCCCCTCAGTAACATTCGGTTTCATACTTGGATCCCTTTTCTTACAGCACAGAAAACATATAAAGAGAAACTAAAGCACCAAAAGAACTGACATTACACTCAAGATAGCCCCCTTAGCGATATGGAGAGTCTCACAAGACGCAGGGCTACATACAGTAGGTTGAAATCCATTTGCAGGAATAATTATGTATAGTAGTGTGCTTGTCCTAGCAGAATCTGTAGCCTTGATATTGATAGATGGGGGCTGGTGAGCTGCCTGAGCAATAAATGTGCAAAGGACCTCCACTATTAAATGGAAACAACTCAACACTGACAACTGTCCTATATTTCTGTATGTTAAGTTGTGCGCTGCTAAATCAGAGTAAACTCCTCTCGCAGAAGTATTTCTACAGACGGTTGTTATGGCACATTCAAAGAAAAAAAATCCATTATCCAGTGCTGAGTGCGGATTCAAGTGAGTCTCAAGTCCCGTTCGTTTTTCACGTGTTGGTCCTATAGGTAGGAGTCCATGGAAGGAGCGTAGGAAAAGCCCACGAACGCTTCTGAGGCCTCCTTGATGCTGGCGGTTACCAAAGTGCTGTCGGGGGAGCAGCCGATGGAGCTGGGCACGGGCTCGTCTGTGA
Source organism: Scartelaos histophorus (assembly GCA_000787155.1). Lineage (NCBI taxonomy): Eukaryota > Metazoa > Chordata > Actinopteri > Gobiiformes > Gobiidae > Scartelaos > Scartelaos histophorus. The sequence goes on along the minus strand of JACN01133168.1, from coordinate 10,610 downwards.
ACTCGGGGTCGAAGTGTCGGAGGTCGTTAGGTCCCGTCTGAGGGTTAAAGAGGGACATGAATGGATTAGTCGTACTATACATGCAGAAACTGTGTCATGGCGAAACAGTCAATGCTCAGGTTAAAGGTTTATTATATAAGAGACGACCAGGGAAACTACTCTTGAACATTTTGCAACAGTTTGACCAATTGCACAAATATTGAAACTATATTCGTAACTTTGCATACAAAAAAAGTAACAAAAAGTATTTAAATTGGTTTGCACTTTTCTTTCTTTTACTTGTCGTTTGCACATTTTATCTTCTTTTTTTTTAAATGTTTGCACTGATGTGGGAGAGGACAGCAATTTCATCTGTGCTATATATCTTGTATGTATATGCACATGTGACAATAAAGAGAAATTGAATTGAATTGAGTTAAATTAAAACATTTTACCTGCAATTATCCAATTCACCACTAGTTGGCAGACAAAACCATTAACTATGTCTATGTTTGCAACTCACAGTTCAGGTTAAGATGCAAAAGTGCAATTTATCAATGTCAGAATAAACCTGCTTCAGTCTAAATTGGATGTTATGTTTGAAAAAAAGAAAAAAACGCACCACATTTGGGTTGAAAGGAGGAGTTATCTTCTTGCCGTTGAGATCGTCCCAGTTGATGGGGGAGAAGAAAATATGGTTCTTAATTTCAAGCTGCAGAGAGAACACAAAAAGCGTAAGTCCAATGGCAAAAGAACGACTACGAAAGCTTAAATAAACAAATTAGAATTGCAAATGAAACGTACAAAGTCGTCCTTGCAGCCCAGCCTCTTGGTGCGGTCTTTTTGTAGCAGACCCTCCAGCAGGTGTCTGGCCGCGTTGGAGATGTTCGGTTTGAGTTGCAGAGGCTTATTTAGGATGTTGTCGTACATCTCCGCCGTGTTGCGACTGTAGAAGGGCGGCTGGAAGTAAAAGACACGTGAATAACGATACTAGAAAGAGTGATTCCAATTATACTTTATAGGAACGTGATATTTACCAGGCCGTAGAGCATCTCGTATAAAACTGCTCCTAAGCACCACCAGTCCACTGTTCGGTCGTAGGGCTGCTTGTGTAGGACCTCGGGAGCTAAATACTGAAAAAAAAAGACAAAAATTAATAAAATAACAAATAATGGTTCTCAATTTTTACTATTTGACAAAAAGTAGTGACGAAAATATCTACTTTTAGCCATTTTGTTAGCCCAAGTTTCATCATGATTACTTTTTTATTACATTTTAGGTTGCAAAAATGATAAAAACTATTAACAAAATGAGCGCCGTATGTGACATTTTCTTTCCCTTTTTAAAATGAGCCTTTACCTCAGGTGTACCGCAGAAAGTGGAGGTGGTCCCGTTGGGCTCGATGTTCTCCTTGCACAGCCCGAAGTCCGTGAGGATTATGTGTCCTTGGGAGTCCAGCAGGATGTTCTCTGGCTTCAGGTCTCTGTAGACGATGTTGAGAGAGTGGAGGTAGCCCAAAGCGCTGGCGATCTCTGCAGCGTAGAACCTGGCCCGCGGCTCCAGAAAGCAGCGTTCCCTCTGGAGGTGGTAGAACAACTGGAATAAAGAAGATGAAGAGGAGATGATGAGCTTTGAAATATTACAGAAAGCGGAAGGAAAAAAACAGATAAAAGGTTACGACAAAAGAGAAAGGTTCAAATTTAATCAACTATCTTTGCTCGTGTAACAATCGCAGGAAATTAACTCGATTAGACACTGAGCGAGTTGGAGCAGCGATGCTAATTTTGGCCCCGAGTCTCCGCTCTGCAGCTCACCCCATGATTTCCTGAGAGCGGTTTCCTTTAGTGAAAGAGCAAAAAGGCAGAGAGCGTTGGCCTTGATTAAGCTTCTCATGACAGGATATCCTCTGTCCGTGTGTGTCCCTACTTCAGCTAAATCTGAAAATGTATTGTTCTTACCACATTTTTATGAAAACCCAAATTTGGTTCATTTAAGTCAGATCATTTTGCCTTTAAAGATTTGGCTCCTGTTTTTAAATGTAACTTTTAAACCAGACAGAAGACGATTAGTTAGTTACTCAATATTTCTTGACCAATTCTTCTCTGCTTTCAAATAACATGCATTTCCACAATATCAAACCCGCTCTTGTGTATCTTTTTTATGATTTTATGACAGCATCCCTCACCTCTCCTCCGTTGATGTAGTCTAAGATGAAGTAGAGCTTGTCGGCCGTCTGAAACGAGTAGTGCAGGCCGACCAGAAATGGATGCTTCACATTCTTCAGCAGCACATTCCTCTCCGACATGATGTGTTTCTCCTGATGAGGGCACAAAGTTAAAGGTTAAGAACGACGAACAGACAAAGAATGCACTAAGGTCACCTCTTCGGTTTGCATTTGCGCTCACCTCCTTTTTCTTGAGAATAGCTTTTTTTTGCAAGACTTTGACGGCGTAGAACTGGTCGTCGGTGCGATGCCGCGCGAGCAGGACTTTACCGAAACTGCCTTTGCCGATAACTTTGAGGAAATGGAAGTCGCTGGGTTTAGCAGAAGGGTTTGAAGATGGACCAAGGTTGATCTGCTGGGATGGACTGGGCTATGAGGTAGAAAAAATAACTCAAATCATAATCTGTTCTTAGTTGAAAAAGCACATTTGTATAAAAATGTTGCATAAATACTCACAGGAGGGGATGGGTTTGCATTCATGAGCTCTGGATCTTGGGGCAGATTGAGAATAGATGTAACCTCTGAACTGCAAATCAAATCAAAGAAAACACAAATGTTTAGAGTCAAAACAAAGCATCTGTGAGTCATATTCCTCCATCCAGGCGACACAATACTGGCATTTTTTTGGTTGACTTTCCAGTGTTTTGTCCTCTAGAGAATGCACAACAAAAACATGAGTCAGAAGTACTCACTGCTTGCATGTGTAGGAGTTTGTGGCAAGTCTTTGAATGAAGTCGTTCAGCCCCATTCTCCTCTGTTTCATGAAAGCTGAAAGACAAAAAGTTTTTAAAAATTAGAGCCAGGAAAGTAAAGAAAAAGTATCCACGTTTGCAGTTCCACAAGTTATCCATACCGGTGACTAATCCAACAAGCCCCTTAGACTTGGAGTAGGTAAACTCAGGCTCAGCTGTTTCTGTCTTGATAGTCATTTTGGTGTAGCTCTGTTCTTGCCACTTGCCTGAGCTAAAATAAAACTCAACTTGTATTTGGCTGACCTATTAAAGTCCAAAAGTGGGGAGGAGCAGTCTAGATGCTTCCTCCTCCCTCCCAGTGGGCGTGACCCTAAGATCAACATCACTGCTGTAATATAATCAACTATAAGGGGCCAATGAGAAGCGCCTGCACCACCTCCCAAAACGTCAAGGCCACTCCTCAAAATGTGGTTTTGTCCAAAACATTGGGAAAAAAAGAAAGAAAAAGTTGGTCACTGAGATTTAGTTAGAACATGTGTTTACTGACATCCATAGCAACAGACCACTTCCCCTCATAACATGCAGGGATCCAAAGCTCAAGAGTTAGAGCAGAAAAACAGTTCTATCCAAGTGTGTCATTAAGCTAAGAGAACTATACATCTATAAACTATAAGAAAACTATAAATCATCTTAACTTTTAATTTGATATTGTTCTGAATATAGCCACTATGGCTAAAGCAGTATCGCCCTTAGAAGAGGTCAAATCCTCAGTTAAAAGCTTTTCATGCTTTTTAAAATTACAAGTTCAAAGGCGTCAGGAGTGACGTTGGCTTCCCACGGGTGCGCACGAAAGAGCGAGGGGGAGAGACTGAGCAGCAGGCCAGATGCCAAGAAAAAAGCCCTCTGCTAGTGGAAAAGTACAGTGAGTGAGGAGAGAGACTCTCTACAGCACAAAGACAGAATAAAAGATTCAATCAATGACAAGCTCTTCAAATGCATTAGGCCTAATGCTTAAAACAAGTCCCAAAGCTTAAATGCAAATATGTGGGAAACGCGCTCTGGTTTGCGCTCCGGGCCCATTAGGCACAGTTATGTAACGCACCTGGTTTGGATCGTACCTCCACCTCGGCCCAAGGAGCGCGGCCCTACGCGACTCTAAGTCTATATTAAGATCAGTTTAATACACTCTCTTCTGCACTGTGGACAAGAAGTTAAACTTTGCTGCAAAGAGGCTACTCCAAAAAAGCCAAACTGTCGCTAAAAGGACGCGTTTGTCACCTTTTATGTCGGGATGACTTCTCATTCTGCAGTTTTCCAAACGACACGCTGCGTGAAGTAAGAAAGAGCCAAGCTACCTGACAGCATTTATATAACTGTGTTATCAACAAGCTCATTCTGCTAAAAGATAAAAACACCATAAATCCGGGTCAGTGGGGATCGTGAGATGTGGGGTGAGAAAGAGGCGCATCCACAGGTACAGGGGAGTGAGGTGCGCACGGACGCACTTTGGCCACTATGGAAAAATACCCTCGGATCCGAGAGTCACGGCGAGCAACAGTTTGTGGTGTCCAAAAAGTTCGACAAACTCCATAGAAAGTTGTAACCACAAAGAGGAGTAATAGAGTTATCATGAGCATCTACTTACAAGTCAAAGCAGTAGTTTTGTCTTTCATGGAAAAGCCGGATTAGTCCAATTGACGAGCACGAAACGGGACTATCGGCTCCTGTACAGAGGGATACTAGACTTACACCGCATTCCTCTCTGGGATAGTTCCATCTACTGTTCTTTCGCTTTTTTTCATTTTTGGGGCGGGGAAGGCAGTTTCCTTCCACCCCACACAGGCGGGAGGGGCGGTGCCTCCAAGTGCTCCTCGGAAGTCATTCTTTTGAGAAGGAAAAAAACTGTCTCTGAATGGGTGTAAAAACAAGAATGAACTTTAACCCGTTGTTCAGTCCGAAATAATATGAAGATTACTACAATGCAAAAGTTTCCTCTCTCATTAGGTCTAAATTATTAACCTGAACAAATGACTGATTGCGCACAGTGTAACTTTCCAATGAGCTGCTTGAACATTATGTTATTGCTTTGCCTAGAATGTTATTAAACAACACTATTGATTATCTATTTGCAAAATAGATAAGTTTAATGCCAGATTGTGGAATATTCCAGGCAAAGCAGTCACATTTCCTTGGAGACAATGGAGTAGAGGACTATAGTTGTACCTTTAAGTAAAAGCCTCTTCTTTATGTACTTGAGAAAATGTATCTTACAAATTGAAAAGAGTCTGTGCAGGTAATGCTATTTTAAAGTGCTGATCCCCTAGAAGCTGCCACCGGGCCAAAACACACTGTAAGTCAAAACGCACAACCTTAAAATTACAGTTTGCGTGTTTGTGTGTGACTCTGCACTTTTGAAAACATCGCCCCAACTCTGTGCTATGTGTTTTTGACTTCGCTGAGGTCAAATCTATTATTAATATCTGTGCACTGTTAACTTGGACTCACTGACACTTTGAGAGTCCGTGTCATCGTCTGGTTAAGGGCTCTATTTTAAACTCTTGAATAAATCTTTTTGCGTTAAGACAGTCCCTTACTTTTCAGTCAGCATTACGCCACCTGTTAAAATATATATACCCTTTTTCTCCTTGAGTTGTCAACCTGCCATCTCACAATTGCCGTTTCATCTTCTGACGAAATGACAGAAGAACAGTGCTCGGTACGGAACATGAAGAGACATCTCGCTTTTCAAACTAAAAACTTTATCAAAAGCCGTAAAAAGCGCTGACCTCAAAAGACAAAACAATACTTCGCAGAAAAGATAAAGGAATAATATCACAATGCAGAGCCCCAAAACTTCTACTAATGTCAACCAGCCATTTTCAGCAGCATGTGAAAGGTCCTATATCAAGCAAAAGGGACTCTTATGAGGTTTGAGCAATGTTAAAATACTGTTGCCTCCTTGTTTCATTCACACATTTGGTTAATCCTTCATTATTAGTCTGTCTACATCTCCAAAGCTCCTCTGGTCCACCTTGTGATGTCATGAAGAGGTAGATTTCAAGGTGCAATCATGAGGTGGAGAAGTGTTTGGAGTAGTGTAGAGCCTAAATATGCAGGGTTTGTGTGTTAAACGTGTGTAAATGAAACAAAACCCAACTCCAGGTGTGTTTCTGATGGGGAAATGGCACAACATAGATCGGAAAACAGCGTCGACAACACGTTTCTTTGGAGTCGACGCTCGTGCTGATGTATTATGCATCTTTCTGGGAGTGAGGAGAACAGTCTTGCCGAGGGAGATATGCAAGATCTGCAGCTGAACTAAACTGCCTCACATCTCCCGTGCGGAGAATGAAGTCCGCTGTGAAGGAGTTAGCTCGTCCAATGGTGCCTGAAGAGCTTCGAGGGTAAATGGGGTAGATGATGAAACAACCAAACCCTCTTTATAAACTTTTATAAAGGAACAGAAGAGCTCATCCTCCAACAGGCTCCTACAGCTCCACTCAAACTGTGAGAGATTCAGGACTACACTATATTACCAAAAGTATTCGCTCACCCATTCAAATGATCAGAATCAGGTGTCCTAATCACTTGGCCTGGCCACAGGTGTATAAATATAAAAGAATGGTCAAAAATTCCTATAAACACTCTCCTCAACCTTATGGACAGTCTTCCCAGAAGAGTTGAAGCTGTAATAGCTGCAAAAGGTGGACCCACATCATACTGAACTCTATGGGTGAGGAATGGGAGGGCACTTCAGTTCACAGTATGAGTAAAGGCAGGTGAGCCAATACTTTTGGTAATATGTATATTTAGTATTTACCATGCTCCAAACAACTGTACAATAATATCTACGTAATAGATAAGTTTATGTCCTGTCAATCACTATTTCATCTTTGCACTGTTCCCCCTTACCCTACACTTATATATATATCATTGGCATATATATTGTATTACTATATTTCTATTTGTGCATATACATTTAATCATATAACCCAATCTCTTACTATTTTGCTACTTCTTTTGAATGCATTATGCCTTTATGATTATATTCATTGTAATGTGTGAGCTACTGTGTCCAAATAATTTCCCTTGTGATTAATAAAGTCGGTTTGAATCTAAGTCTAAGCCTCATCAACTAACCAATTATTTTTGTTTTTTACCAGCTCCGGCTAATCCACTGTGGCTGGAGTAAGCACCTTTGGTCCTTCCACAAATTGGAGCGAAAGTACAGCTCAAAAAAAAACCTCAAATCTATTATTCGAAGCTACGCGATGCAACTCAAATGTGCACGAGTCCTAACAATGAAAATGAGACTTTGATAAAACCACAGTAATCTCTTTAGCAGTTAGTTGTTAGTGGGTGGGTGAAGTTAACTACTACAACTCTCTATATACATCTATATTTATATATTTTTACCTTCGAGATGAAGCCGGTGGTCCACTAGCGCATGCATCTCTGTTCAAATGAGGTGCTGAGAGGCAAACCAACGGGACCAGTGTTAACAATAAGCGCACTCAGTGATTTTCCTCTCTGGCCCCTTCTCCTCATTGGCATTTCCACAGGCTGGTGACTGGAAGGGGCCTCCACCGAACTCAAGAAGTGTGCTTGTTTGTATTGTGTGTGTCACCCACTAATGAATTATGTAACGCTCTAGTGGCACAGTGTCCGGTGCCAAGGCCGGCCTATAGTTATGTGCTGTTGGGGACACTCATCCTCAAAGGGAGAAGGACGGTCTGTGTCCACTGTTCTTACATCAGCCTTTATATAATTCAGTTATTATATTAAAGCTCCCCTATTACACAGAATTGACTCCTGTGAGCTTTTAGCCATGTTAGCATCCTGTTACCTCACCAAAAACACACCTGAACTATAGTTTTGTCTCATTCACACATGTCCAAAGCTCAAAATGCTCTGTTCCACCTTGTGATGTCATGCTGTGGTAGTGTTCAAGTTGGACACTACCTTTTATCCAATCCAATCCACTTTATTTATATAGCACATTTAATAAACAACAGTTTCCAAAGTGCTGCACAAATACATACTAAAAGCAACAATAATAATATAATAATAAAATAAATACTCATTAAACACAAATAAAACATATTAGTCCTAAAACAATAAACCAGTAAAATCAAATAAGAGCAAAGCCATAAGATAGCAATAAATAAAAAAAAAAAAACATAAAATACATAAAAAATAAATAAATAAAATAAATAAAAGACACAGAGGACCACACAACTCATGCGGTGTTAAAAGCCAGAGAATAAAAGTGAGTCTTAAGACAAGACTTAAAACACTCGACACTTAAAACACTTTTACCTTTAGTTCATTATCATCCCTTTATTCTAGTGAAGGTGTATGGAGTTTAAAAATCCAACGGAGCACTTCCTGTATTATCACATCACATCATAAGGTGGAAAAGAGTGTTTTCTGTTTGAGAGAACTCTCAATAATAAACAGAGTCTCTTTGTTAAACTTGTGTGACTGAAATGAAACACAAATCTAGGTGTGTTTTTGATGAGGAAACATAACAGATCAGAAAACAGCACTTTAAGCAGAATGTGAAAATGTTTGTTGGCCATTTGAATAAGTTAAATGAGGTACGGTATAGGCAATATAACAGAACTCGGAAATTGATTATGTTATGATGTCTTAGTTTGACAAATTTAATGAAAAAATTGCCCATTGTAAAAGAAAAAGCTTAATGAAGGCTAGAGTTAACTAAATATGCACTTTGCCTTATGTGAATGGAAAACTCCCACACCTATTCACACAATTTAAACATTTTATTACATCTGTCTTGAAGGTCGTTATTTACAGCCTCGTTGGTAAAATTCCAGGTCTGTTTGTTTTAGTTAAATTAGCGAGTGGGAGGTTAAGGTCTAAGGCCGTCTATTTGTATATTCAGTGGTGCGTTTTAGAATAGAAAATATAAGATGTGATGAGGCTGTAGCAGATCTGAAGTTTTGTTGCTTCTGAGGCTTGTAAACTGTTGTCAGATGCTTTACGAGTGAAGCTTGGAGACTTTAATTTGTATTTCGTGCCATGACGGGTCTCCGGACCACAGTTTGGACTTTAATATTTTATTTTACCCATTTATGGCCGGAATGAGGGGTTTATTTTATTTGTGGTCACAGTGGGGTTTATTTTATTTGTGGTCATAGCTGATCCAATTTGTCTGGTAGTGAATGCGAATGAGCGGCGGTGAGGAACCAAGTGACACAGTTACATAAAGCTCTTACCCATTCACAGGGGACAGCCAGGCTTTTATAGTGAGCCTATACACCAGCCAGTGTGCTTGTATATGTGTTTGCATACATGGTGTTCCCTGTTTTAAGGGTCCCAAACAACCACAGGGGCCTCAGCTCATTATGTGGGCTCTTGTTAATTATAGGGCAGGGATAGCGTTGACCTCATTCGAAGACATGCTTAAAACGTCCTTGTTTTGGGCCGGCTCTGCCGTCCTTGTTTTGGGCCTAGTTTCTAAGTCTTGTTTACCAAATTCACCAGGGTGCTCTCGAAAGCTTCTTAAGTTATTGCGCAATACAGAACGTCCCTTTTACAGACAGAACATTTTGTGCTTTTTATATAAATGTTTACGTGTGTGAAATATTTTAATGGCATAATAAGTCACCTTTGCTGAGTTAAAACCGAATTTGTATCCAAAAGTACAGCTCCAGACTTGCCTCCACTTGCTCTGGTCATACTGCAAATGCACAGTTAAGTGCACCACGTGACTGAAAAGTTCCACGCTCAGTTGTTGTGCACTCAAATTACAATAAGCCATAAAGAAAGTACACAGAGATAAACAACTAAATGTAGTAAAATATGTCCATTTAAAAGATACTTTCCATTCCATAAAAAAGAGAACTTAATGGACCTATATGATGCTAAACTGACCTTTAAACCTTTGAATGTTGTTACCTCATCAAAACAATACCTGGAGTTGTTTTGTTTCATTTACACGATTGAGTAACCCTATTTTATTGGGCTCTCTACATCTCCCAAGATCAAAATGTTCTGTTCCTCCTTGTGACGTCATTCCAGGGCTGAGAGCATCAGAATGATTCTAGAGATGTTTAAAAGTACATTTAAAAACGAGACTGAGAATACAGGTGGAACAGAGTGTTTTCAGGCTGAGAGAAGAAGAACACTTGTTATTGTGTCCTTAGGCAAGACATCCTCATTGCTGATGTGGTGAGTGAGTGTCTGTGGTTGAAGGGGCCAATAGAAGCTTATGCCTTTATAAATATGTGCACTATATAAATACAATGATTCGCTGTTTTACTTGATTTTTATGTTTTCTTAAGTATTATTTTATTATATCGACACCTTCCTAAAATAATCGCATAAGTCATTTTTTCAGGTGTTTCAGGAAACACAAAAAATTCCACCCAAAATTGAAATTATGGCATAAATTGTGGCAAAGTAAATTTAGGCAAAAAGTGACTTAGGCGATTATTTTAGGAAGGTGTCGATATGCAAGGTCTGTGAGTTAAACAGGTGTGAATGACCCAGGTATGTTTTTGATGAGGAAACGTTATAGCAGACCAGAAAATAGCATAATAAGGCTCATTTAACAATTAGGAATATGCTTAATTATTCAAGAGGGTTGCAATGTTGGGTTCTAGTTGCGCAAGGATGGGGAATTATTTTTTCCATCATGAGAAACAGAAAATACTGCGGAAGGCCGAGCCAAAATCCTTCAGTTCTGA
>KN499341.1:26609-37411 GCA_000787155.1 Scartelaos histophorus | reverse complement strand
TGTAATGATTTTCATTTGAAGTTAAATATCCCGTTGTTTTTTTCACTGGATTATCAAAACACTCCATCCATCCATTTTAGAAGTCATCACCCCTGACATAGAGCCTGGCTCCAGATTCACTCCTGTAAATGGTAGGTTAGCGAGCCTCATTTGAGCGGCGCTGAACACTGTGGGTGACGTCATGGTGTTAATCTAGATTAATTTAAAATTTGCGGTTAGATTAATCTAGATTAAAAATAATAATGTATGACCACTATTACAAAAAACACACATTTCAAAATGAGTTAAAGGTCTTACATTACACATGGCTTTAAGCCATGTTGGAACGTTGTTACCTCATTAAAAAAATACCCGGAGTTGTGTTTTGTTTCATTTACACATATTTGAGTAATTCTATATTTATTAGTCTGTCCATGTCTCCAAAGCTCAAAATGCTCTTTTCCACCTTTGAGGTCGTGTAGTTGTGGTTTTCAAGTTAACAACTGCCTTTTACCTTTTGTTTAGTAGAGATAGGCAATTCCAGGGTTGAAATTATCCAAATTATTCTTGTGAAGGTGTATTAAGTTTAAAAACACAGTGGAGCACTTCCTGTATTACGACATGACATCACAAGGTGGAACAGAGTGTTTTCTGTTTGAGATAAGATCACAGCCTAAATATGCATGGTTTGTGTATTGTGTTGTGGGAATAGAATAAAACCCAACTCCAACTATGTTTCTGATGGGGAAACAACATTGTAACAAGCAAGTATGGGACAAGTTCAAAATAAACTTATTTTTAGACTCAATATGTACTTTGTTATCTGTATCACTGTAATACAGGTTTGTTAAACCTCCTGTTTAGGAATAGGCAATACAATCACAAATAATCATTTTTATTTGCTGTTGTGAATAATTCAGAAATTACGACTGTAAAGTCTATCAGTAATTTTAACATGTCTGCTTGTACAAAATGTGTAAACTTCATGAATTTTTTTCCTTTCACATAATGTTTTACCTTTCACAAGGATAAATTAGTCTGTCCTCTTTTCTCAGGTTGGCATTGTGGGCCGCACTGGTGCTGGGAAAAGCTCGCTGATCTCGGCCTTGTTCCGGCTGGCAGAACCCGAGGGGAGAATAATGATTGATGGTGTTCTGACTTCTGAGATCGGCTTGCACACTCTGCGCCAGAAAATGTCCATAATCCCACAGGTAGACATTCACAATCAATAGAGGAGGCCAAGTGGGATTAGAAAAATGTCCACACTTACAGATTTTTAAAAATAAAATCTTTGGCTTATAGTAACTTACTATTCTTTAGAGAGTGTATTGTTTATGTACCATTTAAATTCAGGGATAAAAAATACCATCTTCGCTCTACTGTGGACTCTATGTGGCAAAGGGTTTATGGCACATCTAATGTATTTATAGTTTATATTATAATATCATGTAATGAGGTTACATATTGATTGTAAGAAGGTTAAAGGGGACTCTCTGACTTTCCAGTAGCTGCAGAAATAAGAACACTGACACATGAACACTTGTAACATAAACCTCTTTGGTTTTGGTCTTTTCCTCTGCGTGGCTTTTAACAGTTAAAACAAGTGCGGAGAATTAAAGGCGTCACTCAGGGGATTTCTGAAAGTGAGACAAACGGATGCCTTGAGACAGTTTAACTTTATTTCCGCTTGTTGAAACTGATACAGCATTAAGAAAATGCCAGCCTGCGGGTGAGTGTCAGTGGAGAGGAGGGAGGGGAGACTCCCACGGCCCGCACTGTGAAGAGAGCAGCTCCCCGCTTCTGACAGAGGATTAGCCCTCTACCCCCCGAACATGGGAAAGCTGCTTAGAAGAAGTCTGCTCCATGTTAACAGTCCCCATGTACACTGTCACCTAGCCCAAACCCGGGTGCAGCCAACATGCCCAAAACAATTTCATTAATGCTGCATTTGAAAGCTTCCTGGCGTTAGTGCTTCTTATGATAAAGTTTCCCTTCTTTATCCAAAGTAGTTTGAAATGGTTGTGATGCGTGTTTGATGTGATTTTGTGGAGCTCTTCCTAGAGGGCAGATGTAGGGAGTCAAAACTTTTTCTGCACGCCCAGTCGTATGTGACATATAGCACCTGGCATACTTATGATCTCTACTCCTACCACTTCTGAAGAGATGGGTTTGTCTGTGCCAAGGCTTTTGATGTAAAAAACTTACACAGAAAGACTTGTCATGCATTTGCTCAAATCCATCTTAACCTTTTTACTCACTCACTAGATGTCTTAGATAAATTGACTTTCAATATTTCGCACACAGAATTATCATGATATGAAATGCTAGTTCTAGTATACTATATATTACATATGAGGAGTTTCATTATGTTCCTGCTCAGATTTTATTATGATAAGCTTTTATTTGCATATGACATTAAAAAAGAATGTATTCCCTTTCTATTGAATTGATGTGAATGTATTAGTAAAAATGGATTCTGTGGCAAACAGAGGGCTTAGAATTGGTGGAGCACATAATCGGCCCATGTGAAAGCTGTTCTTGAAAGCAGTTTTTCCAACCTCACAGTGAATCCCTCAATTAAAGTGTGTCACAAAACTTGCTTGAATTGGGACTTCAGTTGGCTAAATGACAAGGCCTTATTTTTGGTGACGGATTGGAAGTAAGGAGGCGGAACATTTTCTAAGCCATAGGCAGTTGGGATGGAAACTGTATATTCTGAAGTCGAATACAAATTGAGTAGTTATTATTCCAACCTGCATGTAGGTGTGAGAAGAGAGAGAAGAAAGGCATTTGCAGTAGTAGTTTGTGTATCAGAAATACTGGCACCGACCTGCCTTTAAAACCGCCTGACCTTTATAAGAGCAAAGATCTAGGCGTGGACTGTGAGCCCCATTCACACTATCAAATCTATAGCATTAATGCGGGACACTCACCCTTTTAGACCCATTGTGCACTTGTGTACTCTGGCTCAAGCTCTAATCACACGGTTGCCAGGTGCACAGTTGCTATCTCGATTTGAGGTCAGATCCATATCTTGAGAGTAAGTAGGCTCAATTTATCACTTTTCCTGGAAAGCAACAAGGATTTAATAGTCAGATAAGGTTGCCAAACATATTTTGACCAAACAACAATAATGTAAAGAAAAAATATGAAAATGCATTCTACATTTGAAATTAATCTTTAATATTGATATCAAATTAATGCCTATTAGTTCATCCCTCAGCACTACAATTAAGAGGGAGGTTGTTTGTCAGTGGTGCCATGATACAAGTGTGTGGCTTACCATAATTATTGTTGACATGATACAGAGGTGTCCTTTCATAACCTGTAATGGACTGATATTTTTTTTTTATAATGTAATAGGAGGACACATGCATTGCGGTGCACTGCCAGGGGCCAAGCTCTAGTTTTCTTAGTAAAAAGATCAACTTACTAAAGAATAGCTGGATGGTTCATTGAATTTAGCTCTATAGTTTAGCAGGTCTTTTGTGAACATCTTCCCCTCACACATAGTCTACCGGTGCTCTATAAAGCCTGTCTTAACCCTTTCAGATGTCTTCCCCTTGTCATTATCTTAACTGGCCACGGCCTTCTCCTTCTATATCCATCTATCCCCAGGACCCAGTGCTCTTCACAAGCACCATGAGGAAGAATCTGGACCCATTCAGCCAGCACACAGATGAGGACCTGTGGAATGCACTCCAAGAGGTACTAGCGTGGCTCTCAATGATTCCCCCTCAGCAACCCAGGGGGGATCCCTCTGTCCCCCGGTACAATGCTGCCATTCAGCCTCCCTGCTCGCCACAAGTCATGGGGGGAAATCCCATTAGGGCCATGGGGCCCAGCTAAATGTGCGGCTTGTAACTGGGAGCCATTGAAAGTGCTTGGGGAGATGTGTTTGGGCAGTCAGGCCAACCAGGATGAAGGCTCCCCCCACAGCGAAGGGCTTCAGCTCCTACTCCTGCTTCTGAATGGGTTTGGTGGCCTGGATTAAAGCTAGAGGCTGGCCACAAGAGAGCACTGGCCAAGGTCATCAGAAGACCTGGCCCTGCTTTGTGCCAGGCGGTTAATGGGTGTGTTTGGATGGCTCTTTAAAGACATCCCCACAGGAAGCCTTTATGTGGGAGTAATGAAGGGCTGGGGTGCGCTCTCCCTCTCTGCAGGTGCAGATGAAGGTGGTGGTGGAGGAGCTGCCCAGTAAACTAGAGACGCTCCTGAGTGAGGCCGGAGCAAACTTCAGCGTGGGCCAGAGGCAGCTTGTGTGCCTGGCCCGGGCCATCCTCCGGAAGAACCGCATCCTCATCATTGACGAGGCCACGGCTAATGTGGACCCAAGGTTAGGGTTGAGGAAACACTGTTCATCAGTTAAAGGATGCCTTTCTAATCCCATTTTATCACAGCAGAAATGTTCCCTGTAAAACACCAAATAAACTATGTTAACTATTGTTATTTGGTACGCACATAAAAGGTACTCATTTCTAACTTTTCAGTCATAAAGTAAGTTGACCTGAAGCTGCAGTGTTTTGTGCTCCTTGTGCACATACTGTGTCCCTGATGAGCTTTTGTTCTGCGCTCAGTAAAATCCCTGCTCAAGGGTCCATAGGAAGAGTGTATTTTGTGCTTAGGTGTTGTGTTCCCTGTTCCTTTAGAACCGACAGCCTCATCCAGCAGACGATCCGGGACAAGTTTCAAGAGTGCACTGTGCTGACTATAGCTCACAGGCTCCACACTATTATTGACTGTGACAGAATACTGGTAAGTAAGAACTCAGTAAATTTCCATTGTCCAACACATTACACTGTGTTATGACCAAAAAGACCCCAAATAATGAAAGACTTAGAGTTCTTGACAGAGTTTCATTCACTTTTGTCATATTGAACCAGCTGGGCGTATTTCTTCTTCACAGCACTCACTCCGCACTCAAACCATGTGATCTTTGGCCTGTCCTGCTACTACCCGCAGAGGTGCCAATTGATGCCATTTGTGGCAACATTTGTTAAGTGTCTAGAGCACAGAGCATGACCTAGAGGCTGTCCAGACTGATAAAAAAGGTTGGATAAGTAACAGCAGGGTCAGTTCACACTCACACTTGTGCTAAACAGCCCAAAACTGCTGTGTGCCTTAAGGAATTCTGAACTCCCATATGAAGTCTGTGCACTAAATTGATAAAGCTTAGCACATTTTAATTAAGAAAGTTTCCCTAAACCTAATTCAAACTAGTTATTTAACTTTTACTGATATTTCTATGACTACAGTTTCCAGGAGCTGCCCTTTCAGAACATACACTTGAAGCTAAGCTATTTACAGACTACTTGTTATAGCTCTAAGGAGATCAACTGTTGAAATTTGTCTCTGAAATAATTGCAGGCTTCCCCCTCCTTCTTTAACTGACCCTACTCTTTGTGCGGCTTACATGGCACAAGATGATAACACGATGATGGTAATTTACTGGAGTCCCTTAAAGGTGTGATTGTTGGATTTGACTGAGGACCACCCTTGAGCTGCTGAAAATGCAGAATAAATACCTGGATATATGGGGGAGCTAGAGTCTGTCGGCGTCAGCACACTTTGACTTTCACTGCATCTCGCCGGGTGCATTCAGCGTCTATAGCTCTGTCACTTGGAGATAGCCTAGTGTTTGCTGTCCCTGTGACTCATGTAAAATGGAGGGGTCTTTAGTCCATTCATCTGGTTCTGTCTGCATGCATGGCTCAGCAGAGAAACAGCTGAAATGTTAGTTTTCCCTTAACTAAAGTATACAGACTGCCACACGCACTCACACCCTGCATTGTTCTGTGATTGTAGGTTCTGGACGCCGGGCGAATCCAGGAGTATGACGAGCCCCATGTGTTGCTGCAGAACCACCATAGCCTGCTTTACCAAATGGTGCAACAGACCGGCAGAGCTGAGGCCGCTGCCCTGCTCCACATGGCCGAACAGGTAGACATGGACTCCAACAGTGACCACCCACCCCGCGTAGTTCCAGGACTAAATTTCAAATTCATATTTCCCAAAGACTTTCCAAAAATTTTAATAAATAAAAAAAAAATTAAATCCAAGCTTTTTTGGAGATAATCAACTATATGGTAACTAATGACCACAAAATCTGTTATTCATACTTTTCACAGAATCTTGCATTTTAAACTGCCTTTTTGAATTTAAATCAACTGCATTATGGCCATTAGTTAGTAAGTAGCCGCTTAGTCTTTGAGCTCTTAATAGTTGAAATTTTTGAAAAGTCTATGGGAAAAATGAATAGAAGTTATTCTTCTGAAGAAGGCTGTCAATGTTGCGTTTCATAGCATTAGCATAGCATAGCAAAGCCACACCCTCCAAGTTAGCCCTGTCGCTAAATAGAGTTCAGTAAAGGCACCCTAATCCCACACTCTCCCTCTAACTGTAGACTTCTGCTCCAAAATAATAAGCACGCGTAGCCCTGACAATGCAATGCCACTTGATTACCATTTTAATTCAAAAGTGCCCACTCGAAGCGAAACACCATAACATTAATTTCAACTGAAGAAATAGTCCCTTTGTAGATTTTACATTTTCCGATGCTATCAGAGAAAAAACTCGCCATATAATCTTGCCTTTTCATAATGTAATTTTCAGATCATTTGAGAGATGATTCTAGAAAAGCAGCTTTCTTAGCACTGTATCTATTTGGGAATATGGGTTTAACTTCATCGCGATTTGGGATAAACTTTCTATGGGGATTACTGTAATAGAGAATGTCCATATTTTCTTCCCGCTGCGAAATTCATTTGTGATGTATTTCCCCCTCAGACACTGGCCAGATAAGAGTTAGCTATTCATTGTTCAATTCCATTTTATGTGCATCTGTCTGGGACTACAGATACCATATAGCAACTTCAAACAGGTCTTTGTGAAATAAGAAAAAGTAGGCATCATTTCATTTTCTTTCTGTCCCCGCTCACAAATTTATCAGTGGAACTCTATCTTCTTCTGCCCAAGGAGTGGAATGAGTAAAATACTGATTTGAAAGACTCACTGGTATTATTTGCTGGCGTCTTCTGCGGCACACTGGTGGATTGGTAGTGACATTGTTCAAGCCCTATTCTCCCTTTATTGTAGGGGGCTCACCTCCGATCAGATTACGCCAGCATCCATAACTGTCTAGCACCACTTATTAAAGACTGAGACAGCCCGCATCTTGTGTGTCAAGTTTCTATAGTTGTCAGTCAGGGTTTAAATACATTCAATAATCTGATAGCAGGCTGTAGTGAAAGAAAAGCCCTGAGTAGACGGTGCTATATCTCAACCTGTTTTCCTCCAGTCTGCAAAACTTTCTCTTGTTGTATTATTCTCAGCGACATGTCATTTTCGTCGCTTGTAAGAGAAAATTAAGTCAAGCTCCGATGTGTATTTAGCGCAGTTGTTTATAAGGTCGTATAAGCCACTTTCGCATGCTTCAGTGAATGGCAAATCCCTTCTCTCCGGTTTCAAATCAGATCTAAACATAAATCGCACCTTTTTCAGATGGTAGCGTAGATTGGGCGGCTGGTGTTGTGTGTGACTCTGCTCTCCATTGATGCGCTTTCAGGTTTACATGAACAAAAAGCGAGGAGCAGCAGAGGAGAGCAGCACCGGGGACGTTTATGTCATCTTTGAGACGGCTCTTTGACACTGAAGAAAGACGCTGTGGCCCTGTCTGACCAAATCCTGTAGTAGATATTAGACTGGCTTGTATGATACATGAAGTACATTTACATGAAAGAATAGACTAGACATATTGCCTGAGACTGGTTTTGCATACAAATTCTTGTTCTTCTTTTTTTAATGAATTGGTCTCATTTCTTTGGATTGACAAAAGATGTACCTGGGCTTCAAGTTAAGTAAAATTAGGACAGTTGTCATGTGACTTCGTGCACTATGTAACTTTTCTAATGGAGGGTCCAACACCTGCTTGCTAATACACAATAAAGTTTAATCTTCATGGTGCCAGACCTTCCACAAGAAACAGTGCACCTTTAACTTTTGAAAACTGGCAAATTGCAATTTCAACCAAATTAGTTAAAGTTAATTAGTAATGACTTAATGTGACAATTTGAATCAATTTAGGAGCATCGTCCAAATCGGCATGAAAACGTACTTGTGGGCCTATTGCAGTTTTGCAGTGTCTAAGTCTCTGTGGTGCTAGGTGTGTGATGTAGATTAGAAGTGAATGTCTTTGAAAATGTGCCTTTATTGAGAGCATGCCACTACACTGTTGTTTACTTATCTTATATGTCTGTGTGTTTAGACATCAGTAATAGCCTTTCTCAGTCTCGGGTGCTCCAAGGTTTGCTATAGGGCATAATGTTTGTGATGTTTTCATTTGGAGAATCATTGGACTAGATACAGAGAGGAAGCCAATGCTGCTCCGTCTGCCTTAATCAGAGTATTGATTGTGGTTGGAACTGCACTGTTTTTATTGGATGGGTTTGCTGGTTTGTTGTAGTTTTATGTCTACTTCAGCTCCAAAGCATAATGAAAGTAGAATTTCCAAGCAAGTATAGGTGAATCAATGAAGCATTCAAACGTAGCGCTGGCCTATTTTATTTTTAATTATTTTTGACTTCCAGGTGGACTTTCTGAATGAACATATGCTGTATTTGTCATATTTTATCACGTAATAGAAAAAAATGAAAATGTAACCTGTGTAAACTAAAGAAAGAAACAATCACATACACAGATATTTGATTTGACGAAGTTCATGCAAAATAAAGTCTGAACAAAAGTGTATAATCAAAACTAAAATAGCGCCAAAATCTATTTATGTTACATTGTTGATGAATGTAATTTTCTGGTTTTAGAGAGAGGGGCTTCAATGATTAATCAGAATAATTGTAAACTATGAAAATAAAAAATCTTTGTTATCTAGATCATAAAGACTCTAAAAGACCTTTTTAGTTAGAAATGTATTTGCTAAATCTCAATGTATAATTGAAATAATAGTTTGACTGTTTGACTAATTAAAAAATAAATAAATAAATTATTAACTTGCTGACTATTTAGTCTGCTACTAAAATAATCATTACATGCAGCCCTGTCATAGAATAAAGGGAAAACGGCACATTTTGCACACTTAAGCAATAATATTAACATTATAAAATGTAATTTATTTGTTTATATAAAATAATAAATAAAAGTGTTGATAAAATCCTTGACTGTTTTATGTATTCTTTACCTGCTTACATTACAGTGACTCACAAACCATTTCTTCCTGCTTGGACGCCTCCATGGGCTGAATGATGTTTGTCTCAGATCAGCGGTTACAACTGCTCAGGCCCACAATGCTACAAATTGGTGAGTGGTTGAAAAGGAAAACAACCCTGTCATTACTGTGTTGAGTCAAGGGATTATTTTACAGTGCAAAGCCATTAACTCAGTTGTAATATTTTAATGTGTGCTGCTGTCACAGTCAAGCCCTAATTTAAATTAAATGTTCATCATCGTCAGCTCAATTAGAAAAGAGCTGCTTAATTTGCCTTCACTGAGACAAGGAGCGGAGCTGTGATTATACATTCAGAGATGGCTGTCAGTAAACACTTAGCGCGCGATAAAAGCCAGTCTTTAACCAGGGCCTAGATGTGGGTCGTGAACTGTGAGACAACCTGCTCCTTTAAACGCTGAGTGATTTACACAATTCATTACAGCCAGTGAATCTTTAGCCAGCGTCATATTAAATGCTTACTTACTCTCAAATAGCCCCTTGGGAGTCGGATTGTTGGCTCACGAATAGATTAAAGTTTACATTGAAAAGAGAAATTGAATTCAGAGGTAATCAATAGCATAATGGGCCAGTGAGGGGAGCAGGCTGCCTGAAATGAAATTACCATATTTTTAATCTTAATTTTCCACCCTGTTTATCTGACAGTGTGGATGTGCAATCCAAACAGATAATGAGAGAGTGGGATATTGACAGTGGGGTCCTCTGGAGTGCTTGTTTCAGTGATTAAACGCTGTGATGTGTGATTACTTTGTGGCGGGTGTCAGCCTGGTGGACAGGGGCCCAGGGAGAGGCAGGCGCAGAGCAGCTGGAGCATCAGTGGAGTCTCCGGAGGTACCCAGTGCACCTGACACAGCATTGACAGCAGACTCCAAACCCTATCTGGGACCGCACTACACAATAGCCATACTCAGTGCTATCTACATCACAGTCAGCATATATCTCCTCTGCTCGGCCCACGATAACAGTCCCATGCAAGAATGGCACTAACAAAGTTTCCACAATAACTATTATTAAGCAGATACCTTGCTACGCCTCCCCATAATAGCCACATTTTGCAACACATCTGAATAGCAATAGCGGCAACACAGCTCTGATATAGCCTTAATAAATAACCGTCTGAAAAACCTAGCTGCCCGCACAATGAGGAAATAAAAACACAAAATAAGAGTCAGCACAATGTGAAAGGAAAATAAAAATGATGAATTCAGACTGTAGCTGTGAGCGCTTTAAGAGACTAGTGATGCATCGATTTGTGGATATAACTCTTTTCAGTCAAAGATGTACCATTGTCAGTGGTGAAAAGAATAGCAGATCAACAACTGACGCTGATGCAAATTGTTTAAGGATGTTTTGTCGTGGTTCTATAAATAAGTTGTCTCAAGGCCATTTAGGGTTGAGAAGACAATGTTTTTCATAAACTTTATGTTGTGCCAGCGTTTCTTTTGTAACGCATACAGCAGTTTTGACAAATAGGAACAAATTGCAGCCGCATGAATACCTCAGAGTTGGGGAGTGTCAAAAGCAGTGTTGAAAGATTTTTGTTTGTAAGCTGAATCTAGATCGGAGTGATCCTAGGCATAAAGTAGGT